>PVIY010013764.1:22943-58376 GCA_004026745.1 Myrmecophaga tridactyla | reverse complement strand
TCACCCCCTTTCATTGTCAACTCCCTGCCCCACACCACCAACCCTCCCTGAATCACTGCAACAGCCTCCTAACTGGCCTGTCTGCCTTCACCTTGTCCCCCAACAGTCTGTTCTCAACACTGCAGCCAGGGAGACTCTTAAAATGTTAAGTCAGATCATGCCACTTCTCTCGCTCAAAATCTTCTGATGACTTCCTGCTCATGAAAATAAAACCCAATGCTCTTACAACGCCCTAAAAAACCCTATCCCAAAAGGCCCCAACTACCTCTTTGAGCGTCTCCTGCTACCTTCTCCCTCGCTGACTCTGCTTCATCCTCCCGCCCCCGCCCCCTTACACTCCTGCTTCATGATCTTTGCACTCACTGTCCTTTCGCCTAGAATGCAAGTCCCCCAGGCATGACTTTCCTCCTTTGGTCCCTTCAGATGCTGCATGGCTCTCCTTATCAGGGAAGACTTCCCGGGGACCCCATGACTACACAGACATGGCCGCCTTCTATCGCGCTTACTCGGCTTTGCTTTTCTCTATTCAACTTATCACCATCTGGTAAAATACATTTCACTTGTTGATTTGTTCACTGTTTCTCCTCTAGAAAATAAGCTCAGTTGGGCAGAGTTGTCCTGTTCCAGTGCCCAACATGTTGTGGGAAGTCAAAATACTTGCTGAATGGGGCGGGCCACGGTGGCTCAGCAGGCAGCAATGCTTGCCTGTGATGCCAGAGGACCCGGGTTCGATTCCCGGTGCCTGCCCATGTAAAAAAATAAATAAATAAAAATACTTGCTGAATGAACAATATTTATTTGAACCCACCTTTATTAGTGCCTGTCATGTAGAAGGAAAACAGGAAACCCATCCTAGCTTCTGCCATCCACTGCCAGGTAGGTCTATATCCATGGCCGAGATAACTTTCAACACCTGACGTTGCCCCTTTCCTCCGTCCCTGCACACTTCAGGATCAGCAAGAAGAGTTTCTTTCTGCCCTCCATTCCCCTGCCTAGGAAACGAGTTTTCTGAGGCAGCTGCCTGGTTGCCTCACTCCAAAGCAAAAGTAAATGACCATAGTCGCAGTCCCTTTCCAGCAGGGTGAGGAGCAGTGTCCGCGAGACCAATGCTCGGCTCTTCCATTGCCTCCCATGTGATCCTGACCCATTTAATCTCTTGAATCTCAGTTTTCTCAACTATAGAATGGGGTAAGTAAAGCTAGCCTCTAGAGCTACATGAGGATTAAATGAAATGAAGAATATATAATGTTTAGTACAGTACTTACCAACTGAATATTAGTTTCCTTTCTCTTCCCACCAGAAGGTGTCTCTAGAATCCCTCTGGGTCACAAATTCTACAAAGACTTTTGCCCATGACCCTCCAGAGATGCCTAGCCAGGGCTCAGCAGTGACAGAGGCCAGCATGGGTCCCTGAACCAATGGTCCATTCTCCTCCCCACTCCACACAAGCCTACAGAGGGACAGGCTGCCCTTCGCACCCCTCTTGCATTTATAGCAATCTTTCTGTATCCTGCAAGGGTGGTGAACTGAATTCAGAAATATGGCAGGTTGTTACAAATATATTATATATTGTAAAATAAAAGAACGTCCCTGTTGGAAAGCCAAATGACTTACTCTGGGAGTAACTTTCAATGATAGGCATAGAAAAGTGCAAATGCAGAATGCACCTGTTACATTTTGGTACACTTTAAAACACAAGCGGAGCTTTAATATTGCTGTGTGTGGACATTGGCATTAATCCTTTAAGTGGAATGCTCTCTGACAGTAACTCCCCATTACTCAACTCTTTATTGATTTGGGTTCATCTATAAAAGTTCAGAATTGGAGAATACTCAGGCCAGGTCTCCACTAAGGAGAATGGCATGAAGAGTTGGTAATTAGCCAATGAATTCCGGTAATTATGCAGTGAGTTACAGATTGTCTATACCAGTGTTTCCTGGAATGTTGAATTCAGCAACATACCTGTGAAATTTCCAGGACACGCTTGGAAGAGTAGAGTGGGGAAGGGAGGTGGGTGGGGTCCCATGGGAGGGCCTTGGCCAGTTATCACTTCCGCAGTCCTTGTCCACCTACCTCTCCTCACCCCAACACATCCTTATAAACACATGCAGGTCACCCAAGTTCTGCTTTAGTCCATCATGATCCCCACCTACCTCTAGGGTAAAAACTACTAAAAAAAGTACTAAGGAAGCACTAACTACCAGCATGACCTTGGGTAAGTCACTATCTGAACTAGATAGCTCATCTAATGTTCTATGATTGCGCCTCTGAAACCAGTACTTAGAACAAAGGCCATGTACCTCTTTAAGAGTTAAGAAATATGAGGCTATATCCCCAAAGCTCAGTTTGTCTGGGTAGGTATCTCTGCTTCTCAAACCATTACAAAGTTAACCAGAATATGTATCTGATAGTTAGAACTCTCCCATAGATATAGTTTGTATAGATTGTAGTTGTTCCCACTGTGGTTGTTTCTACTGTTCATGAGCCTGAGATTTGGCAGAATTGAGCCCATCATGAGTTATACATCCTTTGTTGGAGAAACAGTTACCCTTACATTCATTTTCAAGAACAAACTTATCAAAGTGAGTAACTACCAAAAATTGTGTAGCTTTGATGATGAATGAATCTGAAGTGAGGGAGAAACCACCAGGTATTTCTGAAGACAAAGCACCTCTCCCAGTTTCCTTTGTACTCCACCATAACAAATATTCATGGCAATTTTTTTCACATCAGACTATGTCAATACTAATTTAACTCCTGAGATCTCCTCTTCCCTTAGGGACCATGATGCACACCTAACCAGGTGGCCAAAGTGGTATGAATGTGTGGTTCTACTCAGGCATACTTCAGGACAAAAGATCTGTTCTTAGAGCTCCATTTTCTTGCTGAGTTCAGGTTTTTGTATGGAGCATCAGTAGCTCCAGGAGTATTTCTCTCCTCAGCATAATCACAAATGCACTTGCCCCAGAAATTTGGAAGTATGGAGCCCATTGGATCAAAGGAGTAGGTGAAATCATTATCTCACCCCCAGTGGGGCCCCATCAGTCAGTCATGAAAGTAGGTGGTCTCCTTCAAGGACCTAAAAGTGGCCTCCCAAACCCCTCGGGTCGTCACCAACTTAAAGACTTTCTTCCACTGCCTAGGCAACATCCATGCTCTTGGCTATCAGAGAACTGGGGGCAGGATTCGTTCAACGAGTCTTTACTGAGCACCTGCTATGAACCAGCCTTATGCAAAGGGTGAAGGAACAGCAGTCAACAAAGGAAACATCACAGCTGTCCTCACAGACTTTGCTGTGTGGTGAAGAGACCCAGCTTGTAATTAGAAAGCCTGTTGATTCCAGGCTCTTCCAACTTTCCCTCTTTGAGTCTCAGTTTACCATTAGCAAAATGAAGGGGGTCATCCTGTCTACCTACCTACTTATCTACCTCATAAGATCAGATGACTATGTTGACATGCTCTGCAAACTACAGAACTACATGGAACGATAAGGTATTACTACCGCAGAAACATAAAATGCTTTCTTTTCTCTCAGGAGCACAGCCATGCCAAAATAGGTGCCAAGGTGCAGTGCCAGCAGCTTTTTCTGGAGGATCCCCTTAGCATGCACCAGTTTGGTGCACTCCCCCTGTCCAGGGTCTGGTCTTCAGCTTCAGGGCTCAGCACCCTGCTTTTCTCAGCGCAGTCATACCCGGGCCAACTCTTCACGGACACACAGCAGGAGGACAGCATGAGTGCATGTGGTAAAAATACAGTGTTAATTTTTTTTGATGAGAAATTTTACTATCAGGGAAATTATAAGTTAATGTCATCTTATTTGCTTTCTGCTGGCAAATACTCATGGAAAGCAGCATGGCAATCTGACAGTTGTTTGGTGAACAATGAACCAGGACAGTCACGAAAACTAAGTGTGTGAGTGACACCAGGCTAGGATGGGATGTTCTTGCCAAAGGGACCTGAATTCTCAAAGTCTATTAACTACAATATATGGCTTCCATCAATGTGTTAGAGATTCATCTTCTAAAAGGACCAGAAATTACCTAAGGCAATTGATTTTGGCTTCCTCCCTCTTGGACAAGGACTGGGTGGGCACCACCTAACATTTTCTCTAGGACCCTCTTTTTGTCCTCCTTTCATGGCTAAGCAACCCTCTTCTTTCTGATAAAAATATTCCTTATATTTGTCCATAAAATGTTCAAACAGGTTGTGTGTTGGATTGAAAGGAAGTATGCCCCCTAAGAAAAGCCATGCTTTAATATAAATCCCATTTCAAAAAGGTAGAATAATCTCTATTCAATGCTGTGTGTTTGAAACTGTAATGAGAACATCTCCCTGGATGATGTGATTTAGTTAAGAATGGTTGTTAAACTGGATTAGGGGATGACATGTCTCCACCCATTTGAGTGGGTCTTGATTAGTTTCTGAAGTCCTATATAAGAGGAAACATTTTGGAGAATGAGAGATTCAGAGAGAGCAACACTGCGAAGCAGAGAGTCCACCAGCCAGTGACCTTTGGAGATAAGGAAGGAAAACGCCTCCCGGGGAGCTTCATGAAACAGGAAGCCAGGAGAGAAAGCTAGCAGGTGACACCTTGCTTGCCATGTGCCCTTCCAGCCAAGAGAGAAACTGTGACTGTGTTTGCCATGTGCCTTTCCAGATGAGAGAGAAACCCTGAACTTCATTGGCCTTCTTGAACCAAGGTATCTTTCCCCGGAGGCCTTTGATTGGACATTTCTTTAGACTTGTTTTAATTGGGACATTTTCTCGGCCTTAGAACTGTAAACTAGCAACTCATTAAATTCCCCTTTTAAAAGCCATTCTGTTTCTGGTATATTGCATTCCAGCAGCTAGCAAACTAGAACAGGTTGTATTTGATTTGTATGGGTTTGGGAACTATTTCAGGTGACTTCCGATACCTCCACTCTGATCCATTTTGTGTTGAAGGTTTACATGTCAGAGAACAACGACAGCCCTTCTTTATAGAGTTCTCGGGGACACCTCTGGGACCCCCAGGTACTTTCAACAACTACTATTACCCATCTTTTCCAGTTTTCTCAGCATCTGAGTAACTAGGGAGAAGGTAAGTGATCTGTTTTCTATTCAGTTGGGCTGGGAACACAAACCAGAAATGTCTCAGCCAATGACCGATGCAAGGATGATAATCTTGCTGGAGCGGCAGAGCCTTCTCTCTCACACTTCTCCTTCAGCTCTCCGTGCCAGTAATTGCCCGATGTCCATGATAAATCACAGGTAAATCCCAGGCTGAGAGCTCAAAATGGACCTTGGACATTTCTCTTCCTGGCAGGCTCTGGTGGAAAGAGGTGAAGGATTGCCAGCAGTAAGCTATCTCCACTCAAATCCACCTGGCGGAGGTCAGGGATGAGGGCACAGGGTGAGATTTACCTTAAGCAGACCAGATCTGCAGATAAACAAAGGGAACCATGGTTTTGAGTCTTGTCAGTTTCTTAATCCTTTATAAGCACGCACATCACTCACTGTGAATTCTTCTCCCAAACTGGAACTCACCGGAAGAAATCAATTTATGGAGGCAGCTGTTTCTTCTCTTGCATGTCTTCTGGTAAGAAAAATAAATTGTGCAACTGGCAAGATTGATAGCAACAATAGGAAGTCCATAATAACCAAAATCAATTCTATGTTTGAGACGTGGAGAGGTAAGTTGGGAGAAGTTTATGATAAAGGCATAGGCTCTTGGGAGATGGGAAAAATGTCAGGCGATGTGCTACCTTTAACCTGGAGAGCACGGACTTGGGAGCAGACCCACCTGTGGTCATTCCCTTCTATCACATGATTCTTGGTCAGTTTGGGCCATTTCCGAAATCATAAAAGGGGATAATGATGATGCCAGTCATACAGTTTTGACAGAGGTAATTAACGTAACAAAAGCACGTAACAAGAGCCTGGTAGAGTGCTTGTCACATGGGAGGTGCTTAGTGAGGCGTGGGTCCTCTTCCCTTTCTCCCATCCCAAAATAAGGAAACGGCCTAGCTTGCACACTTAAAAGTACTTCTTGCCTCAAACCCCATGTCCTTAGATCATACCACAAACCCATACTTTCGATAAATATAGCATTAAGGCTGTTCTTGAGCCTTCTATCCAAAAATCAAACAGACAGGAAAGCATCGAGGAATCTAAAACAAGCAAACTTTGCTCATTTCCATGAGCCTAGAACAAATTTCTGTGCATATTACTGTGCACAGTTTGCTAGGAAATCTCCCATCCATTTCCACCTGGAGCCAAGCCACTCCCGGCCAGCCCAGGAAGCAGTCACTCGGGGACTAGTCGGGTTGTAGGGGGTGGGGAAGGAGCAAGAAGAAGAGGTTAGAGACCACTGTCTAGTTCTTGAGCCCTGGCTACATCCCAGGACCACCTTTAGGATCCTCTGTCCATCAGCGAATGGGGAGTTTGGAGATGTGGAGGTGCTCTGGGCTCCCCCACAGACCCAGAGAGGGGAAGTGGGAAGACCTGGGTGTCCCCTTGCTTCTCTTTTCCTTCCTCAAAAGCCGCATTAGGATGACAGATCCCCCAAGACCCAGCTGTTTCCTTTGTAAACTGTCCTCACATTTGGAACTCCCATAAAGCCAGCAATAAAACAAGAGTTACCCTCAGATTACCATTTGCAGGTGTTTCAAGATGCAGGAGTCATTTGAATCCCCCCCTTAGGCCAGTGGAGTCACTCCATCTGTGCTCGCAATTCAGTCGAGACAAGTATTTTCTGATGCACTGCCCTCCTGCAATCTCTAGTTCTTCTTCTTCTTTTTTTAATACCAAAGGAGAAAAATCAGTGTTTCCATCTACATTATTGGAACCAAAAATAGCTCTTTTCCCCTCAGCCCATATCACTGTTGCATTACGAATCCATTTTGAGCAACAACCTTAAAGGTTGTTGTGTTTCACTCCTGCTTTCTCCTTTCATTATACAAGATTTCCAGTTATTCAGTATTTTGTTCTCATTAGAACACTGCTTGTCACATGTTTTCACCAGAGACATTCATCACCGAGGTCAAAGGGTGAATATCATGATCTATTATGCTTAGAGGAATCTAATGAAAAGCCACATAATTATCCAATTTAAAGAGAAGCATGTAAAAAAGAAGGGGGGCACTTGCTATAATTTAAATTGTTTTGTTTCCCTGAAGCAAAATTCAGCACCTGATTGACAGGACCTAATGATAATTCTTATTGATATGGTGATGTTAATTGTGGAGAGATATTTAATAAGTCCCATATTCCAAAGGTAAATGCGTGCTCTTAACCTGCACCTGAACCTGATTTTTGATGCAGCGTGAGGATGAGGTACAGATACAGATAAGTGAGCACAAGTGGATTTTCAGTCTTGTGTGGCAGAATGGAAATTGGAATCTTCAGAATCTATTAGGAGAACAATTCCACAGTTGTTCACACTTTTATAAATTACACTGTATGTTATAGAAAGACACAAAGTCAGGGGAGTTTCAGGAAGAGGGGATGGCCATGACTTTGCAGAGAAGTTTTTAGGGTGGCCTTTGGCAAGGCCGCTGTTGTGCTTTCAACCAAAGACGCCCACCAAAAAGACCGTGCCCTGTGGTCATTTTAAATGACCGCACGCTCAAGACATCCATTTTCCTGAATTGTCCCTCTCCCAACCCCAGGTGAGGCTGACCTTCCAGAAAATGAGGTCAACTTTGAAACCAGGGTAGATTCTTGAAAGAAAAATTAATTCTTCTACCATGAACGGAAACATTTGAGTGTACATCGGCGGGTCTACGTGTCAAAAGGAGGTGACATGCGGGGGCCGAAAACAACTGGAACTGCACCCAGGCACCGGAACCAAGAACATCTCTGGGCTTCAAGAAACGGCTGCCTTGGCTGTGGATGGAGCTGTGGCCGGTGCTGACTCACTGAGAGGCCAGTTTTCAAACTCATTCCCCAGACCAGAGAAAATGGGTCCCCATATCTGGCTATGAGTGATTTGAACTCTGTAAAACCACAGCCTTCCCTCCTTAAGCAGCTGTGCATTTATCATGTTTTTTAATTATTGCTATGTTTTACCAAAGTTTAAATAGTTGAACTGTAAAATTGTATCTAGAATAACAAAAAGAGAGAGAGAGAGAGAAAAAGGGAATTAAAAAAAAGACAAAAAAAAACCCCTGCATCTGTTATCATGAGATAACGCCATCATTTGGGAACTAATACTCACATAGCTATCTGTGAGCAATATCACAAAGTTAAAAAAAAAAAAAAGCTACTGAAAGACAAATAGGCTTGAAAAATAAATAAGTAACCAAAGAAGCTTAAATCTGAGGAAGGGCAAATTGTGAAGTTAAATTCAAATTACTTTTTAAAAACTCCGAGTTAGCTCAGTATTCATGCCAAAACATATTTAATTTCAAAATAATCAGGTCAAAGGTAGTTATAACCCGAGTAACAAATGGGTCACCAGGAAAAAAGAGATGTCCAACCACCAATAGGGAAATGGAGCCAAAATGTAATCATTAAAAGAGGGTCATGGGAAACCAGAGTAATGTCTAATGTACAAAATGTTTTAACTGTACAAGTATTCCAAGTATTCTAAAGTATTCCAAGATAAAATTATTCTTGAGCATAGTAGTCGGGGTCTGGCAGAGAGTGGATGATCAGTAAATGAACAAAGACCCAGAAAGTATTTATTTTGTTGCTTCCTGGATTTGCTTGCTTGCTTTTTGCTTTTAATTTGCTTGCTTGCTTTTTGCTTTTAAAGTAAACACACACACACACATATACCTTGGAATGTTCCAGATATAAATTATATTGGCCTTATGCCACGTATTCACCCTAACTAAAAAAAAAAAAATTCAAATTAATTGGAGACATCCAAATTGATCACAGGTTATGATACCAATGGCAGTTGAAACTGCCTCTATGATTTTCAACTTCCTAGGCCAAAGCATTACATCATGTGCAGGAGATTATAATTTCTCTGAAGAACACTTCTGGTATCTCACTCCTTGAAAAGCAATATGCCAGCAAATTGAAACGAGTTCAGAGAAAAGCAATAAAAATAATTAAGGAGCTTCTCAGATTGACTGATGGCAAGAGATGAAAAGAATTAATTGTGGGCCACTTGGTCCAATCATGACCTGGGTAGTTATGAGAATGATACACGGGTATCCAGAGCGACAAGGGTTCCCGCCAGCCCATGCAGAATAACAAGGCAAAATAAACACAACGAACCTGGTGCCGCTTCAAGCCAAGAGCCGGGGCCGTCCATGTGCTGGGAGCCTGCCCACACAGCCACCCCACTCCGGTTTCTATGTTTTTCAGTATGGAAATAGGGCAGATCTGGGCCGGCAGAGAGACTGGGTATTTCCGGAGTTCCCCTCCTTCCACTCCAGTGCTTGTCTAACCATACCTGGATCCTTGAAATGACCTGCAACCCAAAGGTAAAAAGTAAGTGTAGATTGATGCAATGGTCAAGAGACTAGGTTCAAATCCCAACTCTGCCCTTTCCAAGCTGAATGACTTTGGGAAAATTACTCAACCTCTCTGAATCACTGTTTCCTCAAAGTAAAAATAGTGCCACCCACATAAGGTTGTTGAGATGACTGAATGAAATAGTGCAAGTGAACAAGTTCTCAGAGTGTCTGATGCATGGTAAGAGCTCAATAGATGGTAGCTATTGTTGTCTATTCTAATTTGCATAAGAGTAGGGAAAATCCTAAGAGTCAACACTGAGCTAACCCTCTTAAGAGAGGTTCCAGGCACTAAAACTTTCACCCACGGGTCACCTGGCCTGAGGGATGAAGCCAGTCTCAGAGCAGATCCCACAAAACTTCACACGTTTTTGTGGCATCAAAAACTTGCCAGTTTCTTTCATACCTATTATAAGTATGGGGATCAAATGTCCCGGTTTACCTAGGACTGTCTTGTTTAGGCCTGTTCTCACAGAGTAATTATTAAAAGCACTTCCTTTCACTGAAAAGGGTCACAGCTGTAATCACATATGGTCATCCTAATGAGGGTCTCTTGATATTTTCTTTCTAAACCTTTCCCATCGTGTAGCACCTCCTAACAATGAGTTTCATGAGTACATTAAAGTTATTGCAAGAGGAATTTCTCATCAGTTTTATAGATCAGATCTTGAGAGCTGCTCTCTAGTTTGACCATTTCAGGATCTGATGAATGGGCCCATGTTCATTCAACTGCACACTGTCACATTTAAGATGCCCAGAGACCCCACAGCCAGAGAGCCCATCCTGTACCGAAAAGCCCTCTCTACCCCGTTTTCACTTTCCTTGATTTTCTCTGGAAGGTTTCCAATGTCACAGGACCATTTTTAAGAAACAGGGCTTTGGATTTTAAAAATAATTGAACAGCAGCCCTTCTTTTTATTCCGGTATTTGGAGTCAGAAAATCTAGGTTTGTGTGCCGGCTCTACCCTTCACTCCTGCCCAAACTCACCCAAGTCATTTAATCGCCCTGAGCCTCAGTTTCCTCATCTCTGCAATAGAAATAATGCGGTGATAGTCACGTCATCTACAAATGATGATACTTGTACTTCTTCCTTCCTACTTTGTAAGCCTTTTATTGATTTTACTTGCCTTACTACATCGGCTAACACCTCTGGTACAACACTGAATTGAGGTGGTGAGAGCAGACAGCCAGCCTTGCATTATTCCCATTCTTAGCGGAAAAGAGTTTAATGTTTCACCATTAGTATGAAGTGAGCTGTACATTGTCCACAGATGTCCTCTAGCACATCAAAATTCCCTTCTATTCTGGTTTATCAAGTTAGTTGAATGTTGGGTTTTTCTCAAATGCTCTTTCTCCATCATATGCCCTCCCCCCCAACAATCTTCATCTTGAATCAAGTTAATTACCATGATTAACTTTCAAATGTTTTCATTCTTGGGATAAATCCTACTTATTGCTGGACTCAATTTGCTGCTATTTTGTTTATGACTTTTGTGTCTATGACATTGGTATAATGATATAATAAAAATATCTTTACTTCCTTTCTATATTTGAGAATCATATATGATCATGAATTTTAACACGTTTTGTAGTCTGTGAAGTGCATGTGTTCACAAAGCTGCTGAACCTGCCAATGACAATGCCCACACGTGACACAAAGATGGGCTTCGCCGTTGCGGCAGCACCCGGCTGGTCGGTACCCACCTCCACAAGTGTTCTCAGCCTCTCACAAATTCAGTCATAACCAATAACTCAGAACCCTCAGCCCACAAGTCTGGCAAAGATGCCTCCTGGATTTTTCATGGAGGCTTCGATTTTAAATATTCTCTCCTATTGTCAAACTTCACCATACCATGTGTCCCACTTTTGAATTTAAGAGTATTTTCCCCTGAATACACTGACTTGTTCTTGCCTAGAAAGATGCTCATCTACCACTTTCCTCACTACTCAAGTAAACATAAAACTTTCCCACCATCTGTCCAAATGCAAGAAAGGGTAGGACTTATATGATACGTGCATGGTTCAATACATCTATGAAATTTCAGACTAAGGAAGTTTAAAGTAAGGTTTCTCAATTTTGACAAAGTTCATTGAAAATACCTAATTTTTAGATCCCTTGCATAATCCTGTATGTTCTTTCTTTCATTTATTTATTCAGCAAATATCTACTGAGCACTCACCATGTGCAATCCAAACACAGGGAACAAGGGGGCCAAGGCGATCCCCCGTGAGGCCTGCATGGTTGGAGTGTGAATGCTGATGCTGAAGCCCCAGAGGGCATGTGGGGGGGTGCTGCCTGGATCCCCTTCAGGATCCAACACTCGTTCCTCCAGCTGCCCTTGGCTAACGGGGCTGCCTCACCCAAGGTTACATTCCCTTATGGGAAACTAATGTCTGGTGAATGGAGCTTGGCCCCTTAGCCTGGGTACAGTACAATTCTGAAAGTCCATCCTAGCTCATTGCAGCTCAATTCCTTGTCGGCCCCAACCTGTGTCCCTTGGCCTTCACAGGTGTCATCTCTACAGCACACCTCAATAGGTTTCCTGCACACTGATCTCCATCTCACAGTCTGTTTTCTGGGCAACTGGCTTAACACAAGCTCTAAACCCTGATGCTTTCTTTTTAAATGCTAGTTCTGAAAGGAGGTAAGAGATGAGCTGAATGGCTTTATTAAATGTCTTTCTTCAAATATAATGGAGCTTAGAGATATACCAGGGTCTAAGGAGAAAGTTCATTGAAAGGGGGAAGCATGTACATATTTTTTCCAAAATTAAAGCCATAACTGTCCATTCCCAGGGAAATCATCACTCCCAACTAATGGACTCCCCGAAAGTTCAATAAACAAACAAAAACACCCACCATCCTGGAACAAGGGTCTCAGAACATTAAAAGTTCAGGTATGAAATGTCAGTCGCAGCCATTAGCTTTGGAAGTATAGCTATCAGGTGAGTGAGACTGTCCGTTCCATCGTGATGGGGTCACAGACTGCCACCTGCTGTGAGATGGCATTTCCGTCTCACACAAGATCTTTTATAACAGAGTGACGTAGAGCCTCCAGGAGAAGAGTGTTATGTATGTGCCACATGGTTCATGACATTCTTTCAGGTTTGGTTTCTTTTGAGCAGCGAAGCAAAATCTGTCACAGTGTGGTGGAACATTGCAAGTCACAAGGAGGCTTTCAGATGAGGAGGGGGGAGCATGGTCGGGCAGTGGAGGGCAGTTTTGCAGGACAAAGCAGGCACTTGATGAATGATTGCTGATACTGCTGATGATGAGTTCCTCTCTTGCCTTGTGGTGCTGAGAGCACAGGGTAAGGTTGGCCAGTCCCTATGGTTCATTCATTCAACAAGGATTTATTCAACAGTGTGTTGGTCAGACTGAAAGCTAAGTCACATGACAAAGAGAACACCAAAACAGAGTGACTTAAAGAAATCCAAGACTTTCAGCACTCATGCAACATGGCAAGGCAAATGATTCAGGTTGGGGGGGAGCTCTGCCCCATTTGGTCATCTCAGCCCAAGTCTTTCCATCCATCTCTTCTGCCATCCTTCAGAGCACTGTCCTTGACCACATGGCCAAGCTGGTCATGGGCTGCTCCACGTTCCTGCCCTTGGGAAGGAAAAGCAAGAATGAGTCTTGGGCTAAGGATTTCCTTCTGAGTAAGTGTGGCAGAAATTACATAGACCACTTCCTCTCCCAGGTGACTTTGTCATCTAGCAACCCAACAACCAAGGAAGCTGGGAGATGTGGTCTGGCTGAGCATCTGGAAATGTGTAGCTTAAATTCTCTTACTATAGAAAGGAGAAAGGTTTGGGCAGATGACCAGAAATCTGATGTAGTTAATACCAACATTGAGCCTGGCATTGTGCCAGACCTGGGGTTCCTGCTCCTATGGAGTTTACCGTCTGACAGGGAAGAAACTAGACAAATAAATAAGTAGACATGAATCATAAAGATCCAGGAAAGGAGTCAAGAAAGTGCTGCCATAAAGACTGATAGGATGAGAAATGCAGAAGGGTTTGTGGGGGATCCAGATGGACGGGATGGTCAAGAGGTGATGTTCAACCTGAGACATACAGGGGAAGAGGAAACCAGCCACGCAAAGCGTAGGAGCAGAGTTTTCTAGACAGAGAAACCTAATGCACAAAATTCCTGGAGGGACAAAGAGCTTGGTGTGATTGAGGCTTGTGAAACAGTGGGGCAGGAGCAGAGTGAGTGAGGAGCAGAGGTATGAGCCAGAGCGGCAGGGAGCAGGGCAGACTCACAAAGGACCCAGCAGGCCATGGGGAGGAATTTGGATATGTGCAGTGTAATGAGAAGGCAGTTTACCAGTTGAGATTTACATTTCTGAAAGATCTCTGTGGCTGTGATGGAGAGAGCGTTACCGTTTATGTAAGGCAGCGATTACTATGGACAGAATTCAATGATCAAGAGGGTGAATGTTGAACTCTTGTCTTTAAAGAGTAATTTAAAGAGAATTCTCCTGGAGCCAAGGCTTCTTTGAGTTTCCAGAGGCCTTCTGAGCCACAGCCACACAAGGCAGCAGGCTGAATCCGTGACCCAAATGAGGAGCCTTCAAACCAGCTCTGTGGAAGGACGATGAGGCAGGGAGCACAGCCGGGAGTACATTGTGGGGAGGTTCGTGACCATCTAAGACCGCTCTGATCTCCATTGAGGAGCTGCTCACACTCTGGACTTGTGAGGTTTTCGCCTGGCTTGAACATGCAGGGGCTGGGGAGAAAGGGTCGATTTCTCCTTGAAGATGTGAAAGGGTACGAAAGTAGAAATACCTTCTCTGGTTTTGTCTCTCTTAATAACAATAACAAAGATTTGTTTGTAACAGAAGCGGTAGGCAAATATATGTAGTTTGTCTATACCTTTTAAAATGCAATCTCATTTTTAAATGCAATTAAAAGTACAATGATCATAATATTCCTTCATCAGTTGTAACCGACGACCATACTAATGTGAGGTGTTAATGATGTGTGTGTGGGGGGTGATCCTTGGGAACTTTATTTTCTGCATGATTTTTCTGTCACCTACAACTTCTCTAATTAAAAAGAAATTATTCCAAGGCCAGAAACACTTTCCTATATAACCTGACTGAAGATACCAACTTCTTGTGAAGCAACATATCAATTAGAAACAAGGGGGAAAATAACACCGTCTTGGACTTGCCACTGCATGCAGATGTAAATTCTAGGTAACAGTGGTGCAGTTTTCACTAGTTTACGAAGTCTTTGTCCACATTATCTTAGGCAGATACTTGGTTGAATTGAATTTTCCGTAACTGATTCTTAATAAGCAAATGAGATCCGTTGTCTAAAAATGGAAATTTGTAGCAGGCCTACATCACAGTTTTGTTTTGGGGGGTGGGGGGTGCGGCTGATGCCTGGCTGGGAATTGAGCCCAGGGCTCCAGCATGGCAGGTGAGCATTCTAATAAACCACCTGTGCACCCCACTGCATTACCTTTTAAATGTATCATAAGCATCAGTCATTAAAAATATTTGGTAGGCCTCATGTTTCAAGAGGTCTTGGGTTGTAAAACAGTGACAACTTTGGATGAAAGTCTTCATATTTGTAAGTAAAATTCTGAAACTTTGGAGATAAAATGATCATCTCAAGCCTATCTTATGAGAATATGAATATACACTGTGTCTGAGTTAACTCAAATTCTAAATTAGTTGCAATGTGAACTAATCATTTCAAACATTAAAGCTTGGCCTTGGGATGAAATTAAAGAAGAATCATTTAGGCTGAATTATGGAAGAGTTACTCCCAAAATAAAATGGCTAAATCTAGAAATATTATCCTAAAGGAAAGAGTGAATTATCACCAGCTTCCAATTCTAAATAGGAAAAAAAAAAAAAAAAAAAAATTAGCCTGTAGACCATGGAAAACAGCCTTGTGTCAGAACAATGGATTATGTTTTCCCTACCTGTTATTTTCATTGTAATGATGTTTCTTCGTATAGCCAACAAAGAAATGTAAAATAGAAATCTGCACAGAGGTTTCTGATCTGCCATCCACATTGGCCAAGTAACTTCTGGTATATGGGTATTGCATGGGTATCTATGCCCATTTCTAAAGACTTAAGGATACACAAAAGAATGAATGTGAAAGGAGAGATGTAAGAAGAAGAGAATGAAAGAAAAGCAGAAGAAAAGGATGTAGAAGATACATCTTAGTGATTTACCACTCTTCCCAGAAAGCATTGGCTCACAGGACATCTGTGCTGTAGAGCACACCTCTCTCCCTTCTACACTCCTGCCCAGACATCTATTCATTCATCCAACAGGCATTCAGTGAGCACCTACTGTGAGACAGACACAAAGCTGGACCCTGAGACTACAGAGAGAAGTGAAACGTGGCCCCTGCCCTCAAGGAAATCAGAGTCTTACCAAGAAATGGACACAAGAACTAATGAACAGTACAATCTGAAAAGAGCTGTAGGAAAATGAGCCAAGTTCTGAGACTGTCTAGAAGAGGAGGTGGCTCATCCCACCAGCAGCTGCTGGGGCCGGCTTCTTGAGGATGATGGGTATGCTTTTCCCAAGCAACAAAGAGAAGAGACATGAGGCTCCATGGGGCTATAAGAGACCCCTAGGGCCAGGCTGTGAATGGCCTGGGCAGTTGAGGCTAGATTCTGCTTGGCCTTAAAACTGGAGGGTGGTGTGACCAAGTCTGGGTTTCAGAAAGGCCCGTGGCAGCAGCATGGGCCTCACATTTGACATAGCCCTGTGTACCTTTGAGGAGAAGACAATTCTCCAGGACAGCTCTCACCAACCTGAGAGCCCTTCCCTGTGCTTCAGATCCCCAGCTTCCTCCTTGGATACAACTTCCTATGCTCACAGATTCTGTGGGTTGGGAATTTGGACGGACACAGCGGAGCCAGCTTACCTACATGCTATGACATGTACGATCTCAACTGGGAAGCTCAAGGGCCGGGGTGACTTGGAGAGCTGGAATCATCTGGTGCCTTGGCTAGATGACTCAGAGTCTGGAGTTGCTGACTGGAATTCCTCATGGAACTGATGGTCAATGTAGCCCAAAGGCAGGCAGGAGGGGGAAATCTGAAAGCTCCATGGAATGGGGACCTGTAAAATAATTCTCTGCTGCTCCATATTTACCTGTCTTCATTTTATTTCTTACTGCATCATCTGGCTGTGACCTACCATTTAAAAAACCTCCAAGACCTGACTTGCTTATCACTCTACAATCTCAGTTGCCAACCCACATCCTAAGTCCAGCAGCTCATAGTTGCTTGGTGTTCCCCAAAGACACCCTATATATTTTTTCCTCTTGCCTTTCTTGGCTGCAATGCTCCTTGTGTGTTGGGCCATCTCCTAATAACTTTTCAAGATTCAGGGCTCATATGGGCTCCTCTCTGAAACCTTGGCTGAGGTCCTCAGGTACAGTTAAGGCCTGCTCTGTTCTGCTCCTCTTACACCTTCTATTTTATTCTGGTCTACACTAATACATTGCTGCAATTGCTTGCTTTCCCTTTGACCTCTCTCACTAGTCTATGAGACCTCGAAATTCTTGAAGGGCAGAGAATTTGTGACACTCTTTTTGTCTCCCAGCTTTCAAAACAGAGGTTGTTCAATACATGTGGATGGTGATTTTCAAAATGATCCTTTGCATTTCTGCAGCATTTTGCAGAGCTTACATTAGGAAAGCCCTAGTAATATCTCTCATTTTCTACTCCCAGTAATCCTTTACTTATAGTCAGTCCCATTTTAGAGTTGAGAGGTTCTGAGACTTTAGGTGATTTGCCCAAAGTAGCTTAGCTAGAAAGTGGCAGAGCTAAGACTTGTTTCTGGGCTGTCTGATCTGTTTAGAGCTCCTTGAATTGAATAAGGGAGAGTTCTGGGTTCTGAGCCTCATCTTCACAGATTTACTTTGCACAATTTCCATCCAGAGCCCAGTGTCCAGGGCCACACCTGCTCCTCTGCCCACCTGGAAGTCCCATCAGTTCTGTTGAGAGTACCACCTGTGGGGACCAGCCTGAAGTGAGGCCACTGGTTGGCCTGGGGCAGCCTGATTCACTCTAAGGCTGCCACCAGGAGAACAATGGGAAACCGGGGGAGCAATGGGGAGGAGGGGGGAGGAGTACAGGGGGCAGACCAAGGCTTGAATTATTTCTTCTGGCTCCCTGTCCCTGGCTTTGGTTCACATAGAAAATCTTACATTAGAGTCCCTGTCCTATTGAAATGACCATAAAATCAGAAATAATAGAGCCCAAATTAGCAAGATCTTTGGTGTTTATGAATTGTTTTAATTTTAATTTAATTAATTGTGTTTTGAAATAAGAAATGCATTTATGGAGTCTGAAATTCCAAAGGCACAATAAGTTATAGGGGAAAAAAGTGTCCTTCTCACCCTTGTCCCTCCCTGCCACCAATGTCCTCTTCCCGGTGATATTTCATGAATATGCGAAAAAATATACTCATACACACAGTTATATGGATATATGTCTTCTTTGCTTCCATTTTTATATCAAGGTAACTCTATTTATATGCTGTTCTACATCTTGATATTTTATTTTATTTTACCTAACAATATCTGAAAGTTCCTTCTATGTCAGCACACAAAGATGCACCTCCACCTTTTTTTACAGCCTCTCAGTATTCCATTGTGTGGCTATGCCTAAATTTGTTTAACCAGTCCTCTTTTGAGGGGCATTTAGTTTGTTGCCCATCTGTTGCTATTACAAATAATGTTGCAATGAATAACCTTATAATACATCATTTTGCTCACATGGGAATACATCCATAAAATGAATTCCTTGACTTGGAACTGCTGGGTCAAAGCACATGTGAATTTTTAATTTCAATGGAAAACGTTGCCAGATTGCCCTCACCAGAGTTTATACAACTTAAAATCCCGTTGGAGGCCTGCAAGAACATCTCTTTCCCCATGGATGCCTCCTTTACACATTCGCTATCATGCATGGTCTGATGGTTCAAAGAAGCCATGAAGACCAAACAACTCCTCCATATTTAAAAAATAAATATGGGGGGCATCTTCACGGAATACCCACAGCCCCTGTTGCTGCTTCCACTAGTCCTGGTCCCTGACTTTCTAAAATCCCCCAGCATGAACATCTTCTTTGTGATCCCTAGAAGTCAAAAGGATGCTAGCGCACTAGCCCACTGGTAAAGAAAGATCACAACTATAGTTTATGTCATGTGCCATACGATGCACTTGGGGCTTCCTGTGCATTGTCTCATAAAATCTTCAGCAGAACCCTGCAGAGTACTTATTATCATCATTTTACAGATGAAGAAACTGAGATTCAGAAAGTTAAATAGTTTGGCAGGTGTTACTCAGCTAGAAAGTAGCAAAGGGCGGATTCCAAAGCCACGCTCTTTCCCTTACACAGTTGGCCTACATTTTCACCCGTCCCAGGAGGGGTGAGGTGACAGTAGGCTTCCAAATGACTCAGCGACCTGGGCTTTGGGCTGAACTGCCCCGCTGGGAAGCAACCAACTTCTTCTCCTCCTGAGGCCCTCTGTGTTCAGCTTACGACAGGCATTTCCATGAAGCCCAGACTGTCCCTCCCTTGCCCTCCTACTTAACATAGCGAATGGAGTTCATGGCGTCCGATAAATACTAAATGAATTAAACCGATTTCAGTAGGTTGGAACAAGTGAAATAAAAAGAACTCATAGTGTTCTAACTTCGGCCTAATTCAAATTATGCTGTTTGAATAAAATAACCTCACCTTACTCCTGCAGTGATATAAAGAATGAGGGCTTTGTGTCCTCTGAGTCTCAATTTGCTCATCCGTAAAATGGGGTTGCCAAGACTGTAAGGAGGATTGAACAATATATCATGAGAAAAGCACCTAGCACAATTCATTCAGAAATAAAAAGGCCCCATCATGTCAAGGCTTTTCTACAGTAAAGGATTAAGACCTACCTTGTATTGGGTGTGTCCTATCTCCATGGAAACAACTTAATCAAAGTTCCTACTCACAGCAGGTCTCCCCTCAACAAGAATAGATTAAAAGAACATAGCCTTTGCTGGGATATGTAACAGATTCAAACCAGCACAGGAGGTCTGTAACACCTTTTCATATAGACCATTTACCTACAGATAAATACCTGAAAGCACCTGCTTGCACAACTAAATATGGGTGAAGACAGTAGCAGCTCCCACATAAAGGAATGATAAACGGCTTGAGAGTCTACATTTTCCTAATTGGTTAGTGATATCCTTTCCTCAGAAAGTATCTTAAATCTTGCATGAGGTAGAAACTTCCCACTACAAGAGCTGTGCCCTTCTTTCCTTGCAACAGTCTGATATACCATTGCAAATCTTCTTTATTATTGCTATATGCTGTACGTTCACACGTGTCCTTGAAAAAAATACCTTCAAGTCAACTCTGGTACTTATGAATGTGACCTTATTGGAAATAGGGGTCTTTGCAGATATAATCAAGAAAAGATGAAGTCATCCAGGATAGGGATGAGCCCTTATCCAATAACTGGTATCTTTATAAGAAGAAGGAAATGTAGATGGAGAGACACAGAGAGGAGAATGTCACGTGAAGACAAAGGCAGAGATTGGAGTGATGTCTCTGCAAGCTAAGCAATGCCAAGGACTGCAGGCAGCCACCAGAAGCTGGGAGAGAGGCAGGGAACACATTCTCTCTCAGGGTCTCCAGAGGGAGTGTGGCCCTACTGAAGCCTTAATTTTGGATTTCTAGCTTCTAGAATGAGCAGAGAACAAATTTCTATTGTTCTAGGCCACCAGGTTTGGGGAAATTTGTTACAGCAGCCCTTGGAAACTGACACTGTGTTGGCCTTAATCACAGGGTCCCCCTCTCCTCAGTGGTGCCCCCAGCCTGCAGCACCCAGAGTCAGTCCCAGAGAAGCATTGCTTCTCTGTGCCTTCGGTTCCAACTGTCCAAGCCAAGCTCCTTGAACAGAGATCCTTCAGCCCACTGAGGTCTTGCCATTAGCTGGAAAGAGGGTTCTTGGGTTGTAGGAAACAACCCAAAGGCATGGCAAAAAAGAAAAAGAAAAAGCAGAAATAAATAGTTTGATTGCCATTTTCCTGTTCTGAATAGATGACTAAAGGCCTTCTGCCTTGAGCATTCTTTCATGTTAAAATTCATGAGACAAGATGCATATAGGGCAAGAAGAAGTTATAACAGACATCATTTAGCCCCTGGTGACAGAGACAATTCACGTTCCACAAATATTCACATGCTCCCTTCCATTTCCAAGTCTGCCTCGCTGTTGGAGGGGCATGTGGCTAGTTGCGGTCCATGGACTGCAAGTAAAGTGCTGTAGGTCATTTCTAGGATGGTTAAATGCCAGGCTGCTGCCTCCATTGCGCTCTCTTTTCCCCCGTTTCAGTCTTGTTGGAGGCCATGGCTCTGGAGACCACAGCTGCCAGATGGGGGAAGGATGGCCAACAGCACACACCAGACTTTTCATGAGCAAGAAATAAACTTCTATGGCATCAAAGCATTGCAATTCCAAGGTTAATTTGCTACCACAGCAGGGTCTAGCCTATTCCGAATCACTCCTACTCTGAGCCTCACCCTGTGTAAGGTTCTGGGGAAAACACAGGAAGGTAAAACACAGTCCTGCCCTCAAGGAGCTTACAGTCCAGCTCAGGAGACAACGCCGACAGGCATTCCCATGTCCAACGCTGCAATTCAGGCCACAAAACTGGCATACAGGCATAGAGATCCATCCCATAGACCAGCCCGTACCAGAGGGTGATGTTTACAGGTGAGATAAAAACACGGCTGACAGGCAGACAATTAAGGCCCTTAAAAATCAAGGTTAATTGAACAAGAGTTATAAATATGGGCACCATGCAAGTCTGAGATCATATGCTAACTTCTTTCAACTTTGAATTATGGAAAATTCTTAAATAGAAAAATTGAGAGGACAGTCCCATGAGCCTTACTGTTCCCATTATCCAGGTTTAAAAACTATCAGCATTTTGTCAGCTGGTTTCACCTATTCCATCTCTTGCGCTCTCTATAGTATTTTAAAACAAATCCTAAGCAGTATTTAATTTCACTCATAAATACTTATCTGTATTTAAAAACATAACCCCAGAGCCATTATCACCCCTACCAAGATTAATTATCCTTTAAATTACATTACAAAATCTAATATATAATATTTTGACTAGTTCATAGTCAAATGGCCCCATTTGTCTCAAAAAAAAATGTCTTTTTACTGTTAGTTTGTTCAAATCAGAAAACCCCAAACAAGTTTTGAACATTGGATTTTGTTGGTATATTTTTCAAGTCTGATTTCCACCATAACAGTTTACTTAGCCCTGCACACACTTGCAAAATGCCATTTATAGACATTAACTTTACACAGCTAATATATCTGTTTAAATACATTTTTAAGGACCTATCTACTCTGTTGACACAGAAGGGAAAAAGAACTCTCATACACATTGGCTGAAATATTGAGAGCTGCCAAGTCATGTTGGATTTGCAGGGACCAGACAGGAAAATGGCCAGTCAGACCAACATACATGACGCGAGCCCATGATGGGAGTCAGCCCTGAGACCCCCAACGGGACCTTTAGAAGGGGCCTCCTAGAAGAAGAGACGCCACTCAGGGTGTGCCTGCATCTTTCTAGTAATACTGGGAGCCACGGAGGTGGTAGCCTGGGAGCCATGGAGGTGGTAGACTGCAGGGAAGGCTGTATTCTCTCAGACCACGTGGAAGGCCCCTGTGACTCTGGTCCCCGCCTTCGGCTTCTCATCAGTAATGAGTGGCTTTTGTGAGGAAAGGTGCTCAGCCCGGGCAAGGTGTTCAGGGCCGGGACCCCAGCTGAGCCCATGCCCTTGGCATACTGATCGCCGCACTGCAGCTGTGTAAGCCACGTAGCCTAAAGGTCTGTTGGTGCAAGCATGTCTCATGGCCGAATTCCAGACCCAGATAATTACGGTTTACTGTTAGAGCAGAATTAGAGATTTTTAGAATCTAGGCAAGAGAAAGAGAGACAGAAAGATGAAGAGTGAGGGACAGACAGCTAGAGACACAGAGGATGGGAGTAAGGAAGTGTCTATGCATGCATCCATCTATCTGCACAAAGGAGAGGCACAGGCAGCAAGAAGGGTCAGAGAGCCAGCAAGCGTGAGACAGAGAGGAAGAAATACCAGTCTGACAGCTGTCTGGAGAACACCACTTCAAAAAGAAACTAACAGCTTAGCTGCACCCATGGTCCTCAGTTTTATACCAAGAGCACTGCTCACTCTTGCGAGCCCAGGGCCCAGGCAGCTTTGCCGACTCTCCCATGCTGTGCTCCCTGGCTGGGTCTGAACAGTTGGCCTTTCTTCTATTTTTCCTAGTTATGGTGGAAACCAATGGGGACAGTCAAGGCAATAACATATCGAATGAGATTATTGGTCTAGAAGAGCACCCAGATCCCAGAAATCCCCCCCAAAGAGATAATGAAAAGGTCTGATGAGAACACAGAAGGCTGTGATTGGGGTGATGTGCCAATGAAGAGAGCTTGCTTGGAACAACTTAGCTGGGCAATGTGAACAGTGCATGTAAATGATCAAAAGCATTGGGTACCCTCTCCCATCAGTCACAAAAGATGCTTCAGGCCGGTTTCTTTGAATGCTGTTTTAGTAGTGGTCTCATACAATACATCTTAAGGAACATTTATACTGTGTTCACTGTGCATTCAACTGTGGCCACTTCAAAGGTTTAGCCAAGTATTTTATGGCCGTGGTAAAGGGTTCTTATTGATTTAAATTACAAGCTTGGCTCCCGTCAGCTCCACTTGAGGGCAAAAATGCAATAAAATATCCCACAGCACAAGAGACAGACATATCGCATTGAAAATCTTAAGAGATCCTTTTCACTATAATCACTCTCAATGATATTTATTTATATGGGCAAGGTTATCAGAGAGATTTGTCTACAGTCTAATGGCTTTGGAGTTTGGAGTTTTGCTTTGTTCAAAAATCTAGTTCTGACCTGGGCTCTCCCCCCACAAAAGGAAAAAAGGTCATAAGTGCAGGCCACATCTCCTGGCCTAGAATTTTCCACCACTCCCTGGCTACTAGCAGAATGGCTTGTTCCAAGA
Organism: Myrmecophaga tridactyla; assembly: GCA_004026745.1. Classification (NCBI taxonomy): domain Eukaryota; kingdom Metazoa; phylum Chordata; class Mammalia; order Pilosa; family Myrmecophagidae; genus Myrmecophaga; species Myrmecophaga tridactyla. Next base: position 34,836 of record PVIY010013764.1, on the reverse strand, counting down.
ATAGTGACATTGACAAACTGGCCATCCTGGCTGAGGGATGATGGTTTTCAGTCCTCCGATCATTTGCATATCCAGCAGGCCAGACTCAGATGAATGAGAGGTGTCGAGGCATGAATGACAAGCCCATCAAGGCGATGGAAGGCTGTCCCTGGATTAACTGTCAGGGAGACAAACTTCACTGTGCAGCCAGAGGCAGGAACATGCTTTCCGTTGGAAGCTGTAAAATTGAGAAGGCTTCGAAACTGTCAGCATGAAACACTGTTTGTTCTACTCACTAAGCCCGTGATAATCAGCACAAAAGGAGTCACCTTATGCTAGGAGAAAAGGAGAAAGCCAAAGCAGCATAATCTGGTCTGCTTCATTCCCAGTTCCTTTATAATAATTTGCCTGAAACCTACCGGAGAGGGAGCTAACCCCTGGACATACACAGAAAATAGCAAATGACTATTATGTATCTGACATTTGAAATAGCATGTTTCTGGAGGGTTGGCATTACAAGAGTCATTTCACTTCAAAATGTTATTCCTAATGTAATTTTTTAAAATTCATAAGAGGCACTTGCTGGAATTCAGCAAAGCACTAAAGTCACTCAAAAGACAGAGGTCAAATTCATTTCATTTCTTTTATGTTTTCTTCTCTCTGCTAGATGAAATAAATGATTAAGCCTAGAACACTTGGCAGTTCAGCGAATGTGCTCCGTGGCACCATTACAAGATCGATTTTCTCAATACAGGAGTCTTTCTGGGGTGCACATTGCTTAGCTGACATCTGTCGCCGTTGTCATGGCAGCGCTCTCTCCAGCATAGTGAGAGGTCAGGCCTGACAGGGAAGGCCTCGCTGGCTCTACCCCAGTCACTTCAAGGTTAACAGCCAATGGACCAAAGAAATAGGCAATTATAGTACAGTCAGTTCCGGTTAAGGAAATATCTGAGAAGTAAATATGTCTGATAACTGAATGGAAATGAAACAGCCAATGCTATTGATGCAATCCAAAAATATCAATATCATTTTGCGATGCAGTTCGGTGGTTCCTTGTGAAATTTCCATGCTCAGAAAAATCTAGCAAGAGAAGGGATAAGCAAAACTTCATTATGCTGCCGTTAGCCTCCGAACTGGAAGAATAGAATTCCCACAGATGGGTGGCTGGGTAGCAGAAGAGCAAAGCGTCTTCAAGGAAAAGTGCCGAGAAAATTCCCTGGGTCTCCATGCCCCTCTGGTTTAGCCCCTTGATATCTCCAGCCACACGGATGCCTCAGGAAGGTTCTTAGTGTTTTAAAGGAAATTGACTTAAAAATAATGTTTTTCATTGTTACGTCATATTTGTTAAATGTATTACTCACCAGGATAAAAGTCCTTCCTATAGTTTCAACAACCCTGAAAAATACACAGCCTCCAAAATTGCCAACATGTTGGAATTAATAAGTTCCAATGATATTCATTTCCACTAAAGCACAGCCTTTGATAGACAGAGAAAAGGCATTATTTTAGTAGACATTCTTTGAATAGAATTAGAAAAATGACAGGTGGAACTAAAATGTAAAGATTTCCAATTACAAGTTGCATACCCCAGGAACTCAGTTACTGACAATGTCTGCAGGTAGCAATCTTTGAAATTCATTATGGAACATACCTTTATATTACCTAATCCTGATTAAATTTTGCAGCTAGTATATAGAGACCTTTAGATTTCATCAGGTCCCTGAAAGAGTGGCAATGACTTTTCTCCAGTTGTGATATTTTGCTAGCTACGAAGAAGAATGGAAAATTAAAAGTTAAAAAAAAAAAACAGTACTGTGGTCACTCGTCTCAGATTTTTGTCAAATGCTCTCGGCTGTGGTCCATGTAGACCGTGGGGACTGCAGGTCTGTGGCCTATTCCTGGCCATACAAAGAAGTGGAATCTCTTCGAGCATGGGTCGATATTGCACTTGCCAACTTGTCTCCCACTGTTCCCACTAATAAACTGAAACCACCCATGTCTTCCTCTTGCTTCATGGGTGGAAGCTAGCGTAGCACCTAAACTGATGGACCTGCGCTCCGTTCTGCCTGATGGTTTTGTGAGAACCAATGGCTGGATCTGAAAACTCAGCATTATTTTAGAAGGGTTATGCTTGGATGCAAGAAAGAATAGCCCACTCAAAGTAGCTTAAGTGTAGAAGATTTTATTATAAAGATAGAGCAGTTAATCCTGCAAGAATCCTTAAATGGGAAACAAGGTACATGCAGCCAAATAGGAAACAGAACTGCAGCTGGAAAACCAGAACCCATGTTATTCTCTTTACATGTCTTTCATCTCTGCCCGTCTTGCCTCCCTCTCTCTTTTTCCTCTTGTTTTCAACCAGCTTTCCGTGCTTTCAACACGCTTTAACTGTGCATCACCTTGCAGTTCTAGCACCATCTCCATCTTACTGACTTGGTTACTCAATGTCCCAATTCCAGATTTCCAGAACAGACGCCCTGATTAGCTCAGCCTAGACAATGGATGGGTCCTCCCACAGTCACGGGCCCACTGTGGTCTAGTCAACTGGGGCTGGGGTTGGGGGGAGAGGTGGCTGTGGTCAGGGCCTTGCAGTTTAAACAGAACTGTGCAGGTGCCCCTTGAGCAAGGGCAAGGCACATGCTCAAAACATGTGTTCCATGTCTTCCAGAAGGATCAAAGATGACACATGAGTTAAATATCCCCCAAGGTCCCTAAAGCTTCACAGATGCATGAGTTTTTAAACAAAACAATGCCAAGATGGTTATTCAACCACATAATCAAGTATTTGTGTCATTTGCAGTATTGTCAGTCATCACCATTAGCATAATCCTTGCCAAAAAAATAAAAATAAAAACACACAAACTCCTCCTCACCTAATTACAGGACCAAAAACAACAACAAAACTCTTAAGCCTTGCCCTCCACAATGGGCCTCCTCCAGCATTGCATCCTTATGTCCTGCACTCCTGTATCTGCCCTGTCCTTCAGCTGAACGCAACTATTTCCTGCTCCCCAGTGAAGCCCCATGCTTTTCTTTTTTCTTACTTCTCAGCACAGAATCGCCTTTCCATCTTCTCTCTGGACCACACTATGCTTAAATGTCACTAATGCATAGAGGCTTTCAAAGGATAACCAGGAAGCAATGAAGGGCCTCTGGAAGTGGGGCTTTTTTTTTTTTTAACAGAGAGCTTTAATGGACATTTGTGTCCCCTGTTAAGAGAAAGCACCCAGGGCCTGTCCTTGACGACCAGCTCCTCGAGATGCTGGTTCCCTCATAAAGCTACTCAGATGAAAAATCAATAAACCCTCCCCAGAGACATTTGTTGCCTCTACCACTGTCTCCCAAATGTGAGAACTTGTAGATCCTTGAAGATATAAGCCCACAGATTCCAGTCTGAGAAACACTGCTTTGAAATTAAATCCTGTCACATGAGGGACCCTTGAAACCATAAATACAAGTTCAGGACTTGAAGTCACCTGGAAGGTCTAAGTGATTAGATTGACCTCCAGATTAGATTCCCAAGTATGGATCTACTAAATTTAGATGATCATCAAAATGAAGACAGAAATCACCATCATCATTAAAACCCAATTTAAAATACCTAATTGTTCAAGGCCTGCATAAGCAGGCATGTATACACAGAGGGCTCCTACTCCAGACATTAATGAGATATTGTCTCCACCATTTTTGTTCTGACTTAGCAGCTCTGGCTTCTGGAACAACCAAACACCTTCTATAGCTTGGCAAATTATATACCCTCCATTTATACTGTCAAAACCATAAATCCAGGGCTTGCTTTGGATAGTGAAATAGACAATTTCTCTTTGATGACTCTCTTTTCCACTTCTACTGCCCTTCTTGGCCTATTTTCTTTGAATAGAAAACAATTGTTTAACCAAGTTATATCAACTTGAGATCCCCATGGGACTGTTTCATCTATTCAAATTGCATTTTCTCTACAATTTCTTCATGTATCTTCAGGAATAACTTTTGTCCCTAAATCCCATGTTTTATTTTAACTGCAAAAAACAAAAACAAAACCCACACAGGAAAACTTGAAGAGTATAGTGTAGTTCTGTTTATATGCTTTGGCAAGCAAGCATCTGAGATCTGAAATCAATTTAAATCCCATGTCTAATTTAGTTCTTTGTTTAAAAATAAGCTTTAAAATGACATGCAAAGTTCCCAAAGGTGCAATTAGCAAGTGACTCAACAAGTTGCTGCTTTACCATGTGGTTCTCTGCTGATGCTTTGGGGTTGTTTTCCCACCCCTACTCTGTTTGCTGAGAACCTTAAGATTTCCAATTTGCTCACCTGTAACCCTAGTGAACAATATCCAGCCTGTTCTCTTACAGACACTGTTTTGTAGATACATGATCTGAGCAGGAGTGTCTATCAATTTGCTAAAACAAGGGTACAGAGAATGGCTTTATATAGTCACAAGTTGTGATAAAATACAATATTGACTCCACTGGAGGAGTCTCTGCTTATTTATCATCTTTAGTTGAAACTGAGAATTACTATAGCAGAAATAGAAGTGACTTTTTTATCCTTTGCCTTGGTACTCTGATTTTTTTTCAGACTTGGACTCAGGCTATATTTTATTAGTTTAGAATGATGTGTATAAGTTAGCTATTGCAACAAAGATGCCGTGTAACAACTCACTCCAAAATTCAGTGACTTAAAAGAGCTATAGCTTATTTTCACATATCTGCAGGTTGACTGGAGATCAGCTCCTTTAAGATGGGGTTTGGCTCCAAGGCTCTGCTTCAAGTCACAGATCAGCTTGAATGGGCAGCGGTTATCCGGGGAACAACCATCTCATGGAAATGGCAGAAATGCAACAAGTCGTAAGAGGACAAGCAGAAAAAGACAGTCTTTTAAGGCATAATGTTAAAACTGGCTCACCTTTGCCAACATGTGATTGGCCAAAACAAGTTTCATGTTTGAGCTCAAGTCAAGAAGTAGAAAAATACACTTTGCCTACACGAGGCTGAAGCAAGAAGTGAAGAAATGGAGTCATTCAATCTGCTACATCCTGATTGTATTTCACCATTTAAAAGAAAAAAATTGTAGTTGAGTATCATATTAGCTCAACAAAATCAATTTGACACCAAGAGCAATAATAATGGCCTGGAATCAGGTAGTTATGTGATGCTGGCACATGTTTAAAGTAAGCCAAGTTTATCTTCCCATTTGACTCTCTTCACCCATTTCTCAACAATGTTCCCTTCTCTCTCCCATGGGTTCTGAATATTCATGGATGACCTAAACCCCTCACCTCTGTGCCTCACTCATCCCTCACCCCCTCCCACCCCCTGCATGGTTTTGACCTCCAAATTCTCTGAACCTTTCAATGTACATCCTCTCCCCTGGCAGGCAAAAGAAAAACCATCTGATTGAACCAATTCATATCACACCTGAGTGGCTCAGTGCTTCTTAACACCACCCAAGACACTTGCCTTTTTAAGGGGTTGTCTCATAGCTCAGCGATCCTCCCACTGGTGAAATTCAAGACAGGTTGATAATTTGATAAAATTCAAAAATTCTGGGAGAAGATACCTTTAGGAAAAAAGAGGGTATATGCCATAGAGAGATCTGCCCAGGACTCTCATTTTGTGAAGGACACGTTATTCATACATGGGGAGTCCGCCTGTGTTGACATTATTTCTCTCAGTTCCAGTATTTTCTTTTTCTCTCTGCGCTACTTGCAGAGAATTGAACTCACTAGGAGAAGATAAATGCCGAGGCTATGATTTACATCTCATTACAGGACCAGTGTTGCTTCCCATTTTGGAATTTATTCTAAAAGCCAAGTCTTTCAAGGCTTGCTTTCTTTCAACATTAAAATGACTGGAATATGCCTACTTTGAATTAGGATGTACTTAATGATTTGTGCCTGTATTGGGTTTTCACATGAACAGCTCTCTTTTAAACAAACAAACAAAAGAAATGATTATCTTAAGAATGTATTAATCATCTTTGAAAATGTGTTTACTCTTAAAGACAGATCATAAAGAAAGAAAGATTTCAATTATTAAATTTCAGTCATGCCACTTTTCTCAATGTATGTCTATGTAAAGAAAAGTGGAAAGTTGAGGAGTGACCATGCCATGCAAATGACTAATCTGACTAATTCGGATCAAAAATAAAAATAGCTTTATTGATCATGAGGGTTGACTGTATGTATGGTTCTTCATTTATGCTAATGTTTTCATGACAAAAAATAGCAATGCTTGTATGTTTTATGGCATTATTATTAGGTCATATTTTAGCCCTTTTGAGCAGCATTTGAAATAGTCAATGTCTTCCCACATCACTTTGCCATACAAACTACGGTACCTATCATTAGCTACAAGGGGGTGCTCCATTAGGAAGGGTTATTTCTCTTCCATGCTAGAAAAGTGCCAATAACCGTAGCATCAATCTCAAGTAGTCTAAGTTAGGATTTAGGAAGCTTTGACTGAAAAGCTCCTTCTCATATTTCTTCTTACATTAACCAAAATGGTCATCCAAATTCCATGCACCTCAAGATCAAATACAGTCAAAATTCTTAGTGGGGAGAATTATGAAAGGGGGTGCATAACAGTCAGAATGTAAAGGTAAACTGAGTTTTCATCTGGCAGGATGACCAATTACTAGTCAGTCAATCACTTAGCTGCCCTTAATACTGTTAGAGGGAATATAACTGTTAAAATAAGGCATTGGATTCACAGCAATGGTTCACATTCCTACAGTTATACACTTACTTAGACTCTCAGTGCCTCAGTTTTTTGGCCCCCAAAGTGGAGATCTGCCTCTTAAAGTTATTGTGAAAATTTATTTATTGTGTAAAGTGTTGAGAACAGTGCCTGGCATATAGTATGTGCCATATAAGGGTGTGCTCTCACCATTGTCACCATCGCCATTACCACCCCATCATCTGTGGACTCCTGTTCGCCATGCAATCCCTCTTTCCTCCTAACTCAGATATTTGAGAACAAGCTGAATCACCTTGGGTTCCTTCTTAAACATTGCTATTGAGAGTACAGAGTGGTACATCCACTAAGATGTTGATATTATCTAATAAAATTGAAGTCACTCATTGCCTGTGGCCCGGAAATTATTCTTCCAAGCATTTCTCCATTCTTTTAAACAATGGAGAAACTATTTTACCTGCACTCCAGGAGCCATTCGTATTTGAACATTCATGGCAATGTGGTTTGCAATAGCAAAAACATGAAGACAACCCAGACGACCATCAACAAGAGAATGGATTAATAGGCTGTAGAGTACTCATACAAGAAAATAACAATTGTGGAAATAAGTAAATTATATTACATGTATCAACGTGGACAAATCTCATGAATATAATATGGGTGAAAAAAAGCAACTCACAGAAGAATATATGGGTATGATTCCATGACATATGGTTCAAAGTATGCAAACACTGTATTAAAAATGTGGAAGAAAGACTTGTACAAAATCATACTAGTGGTCACTTCTGCTAGCAGGGTGGGTGTCATTGAGTCTCAGTGGCAGTAATAGTGTCTTATTTCTTAATTTGGCTGCATAAATACATAGATGTTCATTTGTTGCAAATTTTATGTTCACAGATGTTATGAATTTGTATTTTAACATTTTATTCAAAATTTCTTCGGTGAAGAGAAGAAAGAAATAAAACCTGTACTTTGCTTAGCGCCCCACCCCTGTTTCTCCCAGCCCACCGTCTCATCTTCTGCATTCAAAGGTATTATTCTTTGTGTATTTCTCTTGAGGGAAGTGTAATAAAGTCTCTATTGGTATTTCCACTTGGTTGTTTTCTTAATAAAACAAAAGAATGCAACATTATGTCCTAATGGAATAGATGCCTCTTTGCACAAATGTTATTCTACCCATTATCTCCCAAGGCAGAAGGTAAGTGTGCTTTCCCCTTTTGCAAAAAAAAGAAGTGGAAGCACAATGCGAATGGACCACAATCCCATTGCCCAATAGTTATAGTCCATCTGGTGCCTGAAAACACCAATATGTTCTCTTCCTTCAGGCAGCTTCTATTCTGTTTTATCCGCGATGCTCTCTTGATGCACTCCATTTGCTTCTATAAACCACCCTTCAGTTCTTTGGGAAGTCGGAGAGCTGTACATCTTGAATTTAAAAAAAAGTTGAAAGTGAATGCACCTCTGGGATTCAAACCCAACTCTCCTGATTGCAGTCCTGTCATTGTACATCTTCTAAATGGGATTTAAAACCCATTCGTGGTGTTCATGTAACCAGCATGCAAGATGAGAGCTGGGAAAGAGAGCTGGTCTACTGAAAGTTTCTGTGAGATGTCCCCGTGGGAGCTAGTTCCCCATAAAGGTCGAATACCCCAGCCACTGGGGCCTCCTCTTCAGCTGCCCGGGGCTTTTCTGTGCATTATTTATTTATTTCGAAGAACTTGGGAGGGTGAGAAGGAAAGAGAGGAAGAAAAGGAAGTGATTTTTCTTCTTAATAGGTTTGCTCTTCTCTCTGGGTAGAATCAATGCGAGTGGGATTGAACTCACTGCCTTACATCCCCTCCCCTCCACACTGCTTCCTTCCATCATGAATAATTCAGACCAAATAAAATAATCATGTGCTGGTAATTACCACCCACCCCCTCCCCCAAAAATGAATGATTGCTGAGGTGCGGTCTTCTGATTACTGCCCCGTCCCTTGATGGTGCTGTGCTGGTGGAAAGCTGAGGCCAGGATGTATGTGGTTCATGAAGGCAAAGCTGTTGGCCATTATTCCTGAGCAGGAAGAGATGAGGTGACTGCTGTGCTGCCATGGAAATGGCCAGCACTCTGCTAAGGGACCTGGAACAGCATGCATGTAAGAAGGTTGCTCTTAAGCAAATTCTCCTTATTTTTCATTCTAGTTTCTGTCACTGTGCATGGGAACAAAGCTCTTGTGTGTGGCTCCAAAGAAAGTATGCCTTTTCTCCCAGCCTCACTTCTTCACAGGATTTTTTTTAAGTGGGTTTATTTCTTCATGTAAACATCTTACTTGCCTATGTAGGGCTCATTAACCAGAATCTTTGGGACAGGGATAAATGGCCATTTTGCAGTGGCACAAGGTCCGTTACAAGAATGAATGCTCCCGATCCTATAAGGAAAAAAAAAAAAACTCTCCCATCAAAACTGCATGTGCAAGTTGAGATACCAGTCATTTAGGAGGAAATCTCCACTTAATAACAGTTCTTTGCAAAAAGATTCTCTACAGACTCATCATCCTCATAGAGAATTAAAGAAGCTATAAACAATCATTTTGAAAACAGCATGGACCAGACTGTTATGATCCCATCTTGTTATTGATGTTTGGCATGTGTCCTTTCAATAAGAAGTTTTTTAAAAAGAGACAACGCATAAGTGGGTAATCAAAATCCTGGCCCTTCCTTCTTGCTTTCATTCACTTCTCTGAAGCTGGTGAGGAAAATGGCAGCATCCTTTAAAACTCAAAGTTTCTCTGGGGTGCCTCAATAAAAATGGGAGTAAATGTCCATCCTTCTCCCTTCTTTCTCAGGGCCAAGGGTGCCAGAGGCCACAAGGCCCAAAATCTGAGCACTCCAGTCATTAGCTACATGTGGCTATTTACACTTAAATTAGTTAAAATTAATAAATTAAAAGACCCTTGGTCACACTAGATACATTTCAAGTACTCAATATTCACAGGAAGCAAGTGGCTATCTCCTGAACCTTGCAGATAATAGATCATTTCTACCATCTAGAAAGTTCTATTGGGCAAGGCTGCTCTGATTCTCAATCATTGTAGAAGTAGATGTGCTGACTGCAGGGGGAAGTCTTTCAGGAGAGAAGAAAAGGGACCTTCTTTGAGTCACTTCTATATTTGGTGCAGCTGTTTAAATTAGTAAATATCCATGGGAGACAGGTACAGCAGCCAGTGTTTTAAAAATCCTGTTTCTACCCTAATGTACCTTAAAATACATGGCAGGTATTTTAATACACGAATTTCTGTGGGACTAGAGAGAAAGGAGGAAATATTCAATGCCCCCATCTGGGAAATTCCTGATATTCTCACAAGCAGTGGGGACAACCAATTCAATTGGCTGAACCCTCAATATTGGGGCTTACCCTTATGTAACTTATTCCTGCAAAGGAGATGCTAAGCCTACTTATAATTATGTCTAAGAGTCACCTCCAAAGAGCCTCTTTTGTTGCTCAGATATGGCCTCTCTCTCTAAGCCAACTCAGGCAGGTGAACTCACTGCCCTCCCCTCTACGTGGGACATGACTCCCAGAGGTATAAATCTCCTTGGCAATGTGGGACAGAGTACCCTGAATGAGCTGGGACCTGGCATCATGAGATTGAGAAAGCCTTCTTGACAAAAGATGGAAGAGAGAAATGAGACAAAATAAAGTTTCAGTGGCTGAGAGATTTCAAACAGAATCGAGAGATTATCCTGGAAGTTATTCTTACAGATTATATAAATATTCCTTTTTAGTTTATGGTGTATTTGGAATGGCTGGAGGGAAGTACCTGAAACTGTTGAGCTATGTTCCAGTAGCCTCGATTCTTGAAGATGATTGTATAGTTTTTACAATGTGACTGTGTGATTGTGAAAACCTTGTATCTAATGTTCTTTTCATCCAGAACATAGATGAGAAAAAAAAAGGGATAAATAAGTAAATAATGGGGGGGATAAAGGGTAAAAAATTCAGTGAATTGCAATACTAATGATTGATAAGAGGGAGGGGTATGAGGTATGGGATGTATGAGTTCTTGCTTTTTTCTTTTTATTTCTTTTTCTAGAGTGATGCAAATGTTCTATAAATGATCATCATGATGAATACACACCTATGTGATGATATTGTGAGCAATACATTTATGGACTGTATTTATGTGAAGATTTCTCAATTTAAAAAAATCATGGCAGGGCATTGTCAGGTGTTTAGCAAAGAAATCCCTCAGTTTGGTGACCTTTGCCCTTCCATTTGATGTTCTTTTAGCAATAGGGAAGATTTGGGAGAGAAGAAAAAGCATATTCTGCGTAAAACGCTATTTTTTCATATTCTAAGAAGAGAGGAGCAGTGATTGCAATGACAATATGACACATTTGCATTTAAAAGGTGCAAAATAGATTATGTGGATGAATTCCAAAATATTGGCATTTTATGAAAAAGCGAGACACGACATGGTTACCACCATTACCTGCGGTGGGGGCGGGGGGGGGCAGGTGTGAGGGCTGCTGTCCTCTAGACTCAGCCCTGGCTCCAGGCTGACTCCATGAGGGGCCAGGGGCCGTGGTTGGCTCTGGGGAGTACAAATGGTCCAGAGAGAAGATGCAACGTCACTATTAACCCAGGATATTGGAGATAAGACAGGGAAGGGCTTTCAGCAGGGGCAGAGCAGGTCTAGTAAAATCTTAAGGCAGTGTGCAACTCCCTGTGTTTCTTGATTCCATTTTCACAATTTTAAAATGTCATATCTATATAATACAAATACTAAGATGCTAAACAATAGTTGTCTTTTACTTTTAAAAAGCATGGGATATGGAGTATTGGCTTACTGCACTTAGGCATTATAATCATTAGCGAAAAAGGGCATTCACATTTCTTCTTCATACACTTTGAATAAAGGAAGCAGTTTCATAAGATTTCTTCAGACATCTCAAAGGTTACATTTGTTTCAGATATTGTAACTCCTTTTTAAAGGACTCTAGCATGGCTTGTGTTCACTTTCATTCCACCCCACCCCCCACCCCCACTCCCAGACGTCTGTTCAGTCATCTGCTTGTTCATCCATTCTTTACCCCTTTGTTCATTCACTCACTCTTTTTCCAGTCCACAAAAATGTATTGAGCCTCTGCTATCTGGGAGGCACTGGGAACCATGCTGTGGTGGATACAAAGGTGTATTGATAAACTCAAGCTCGGAGAGTTGATGACACATTTGTG
>PVIY010013764.1:0-22843 GCA_004026745.1 Myrmecophaga tridactyla | reverse complement strand
ATCTGGATTGCAAGTCAGGAAAATGGAAGTGGCAAGAGAAAAGGCCAGAAAGGCAGGTCAAGAGGACTTGAAGGTCAGGCTGAGCCCGACACTCGTTGCGCTGGTTCCATCCCAGGTAACAGGCTCCAGCAGCTGCCTTTACTAAGGAAGGACAGTCACTTTACCCATACTTTAAATACTGAAGAGCCCCTGTCTATTACACCTGCTCCGTGACTGGTGTCCCACGTTATGGGAAGTAATTATGCCATCAGTTAGAATGCCAAGCGGCCAGCGACCCCCGCATCTCCTCGCATTCCACTGAGTTCCTCTCCTTTCCTTAAACGTTCACCTGATAGACCAATCCATCTTTTCTCAGTGATAGATCCTTTACCAAAGCCACACAATGGCCTCAGGAAAGCGAGGGCCAGAGATTTGGGGTGTGGGTGGTGGGAAGACCTCTCAGCTGGAAGTCCCCGAGGCCCCCGGCTCTTTCAGCAGCTGGGGACCCTGGGAAAGATATGCAGGCTCTGAACTGCGATTTCCTACATAGCCATAAAATGCGGGGAGATGATGATTTCTACCCTCCCTAAGCCACAAACTCTGGGAAAATAGAAACTAGTATTGCATTTAGATAAGCCCTTAGAATACCTAGTATTGAGTCATCATTTTTGAGAAAAAAAATAAATTTTTTTCTTTGGGAATAATGTCTTAGAACCTTTTCAAAGTTCCAGTTTTTTTTTTAAAGCTACTGCTTTTTTCTTTTTTTTTTTTTTCATGTGCAGGCTCCAGGAATTGAACCCAGGTCTCCTGCATGGCAGGCAAGAACTGTCCCACTGAGCCACTATTGCCTGCCCTAAAGCTACTGTTTTTAAAAAATTACTTTATATCCACGTAAAATAAAATTCTCTTTCCTTCTTAGCTTTTGATGGCTTGCTATTTTAGAGATAGAAAAGGGTTTATTGTGTGGCTTAAATTTTGAAAACTGGTGAAGAATTTCATGAGTACCTGCCATGTGCTTAAAATCAGATTTCTGGCTCAGGAGGGCACAGAAGCCATGTTGGACACAGGCTCTGAGAGCAAAGGCATCATGATCTAATCAGTTACTTAAGATAGTTGATATATTGTTGCATTTTGTATGCCCTTGGAAAAAAACAAAAGAATAACTAAAGCTTGACTTGTTGTTGAGACTACATGTGCTTTGGAGTATAGAGAAAGGGAGAGCCCATTAAAGGCAGGAGGGGCAAAGCAAGGCTGCATGCAGTAGGTGAGTTCTGGCTGCGCAGGCAGAGGGAGGGCAGGCGGGACACCGAGCAGGCCAGCCGATGATTGGGAGCAATGGGTGGCTGTGGGGCAATGAGAAAAGTGGCTAGAGCCAGTGGCAAGCAGATTTTGGAAAGTCAAGGGACATACGGTTGGGTCAGATTATGAAGAACTCAGAAAATTAACTCCATTATCCAATACTATATGATAATTTAAAATATGTATGGTCATGTGTAAATCACTGCAATGGGTGGAAGATAAATAAGATACTCTCTCTAATTCAAGACACTAACAGTCTTGGGCAGAGGAAAAAGTCTTCGAAGATGATTAAGAGTAAAAAAGGAGGGTGGCGGGAACCAGGGTCTCCAAGAACATCAACCAGTTGCATTCCTCTACCCTGTAATGTTGACACCCCTTTCCAGCATGAGGTTAGAATGGTCATTGTCCAAATATCCCTCAACATTGACAGAAAGATCAAATGAGAGGGAGGACTTGTAACTGAGAAGTTCGGATTTAAAAAATGAGTATGACCACTGACTCATTGTATAGATATTTCTTTTTGGTTTCTAGTGTATTAGAATTACCAGAAGAAAATACCTGAAATTGTTGACCTGTAATCCAGTAGCCCTGATCTTTGATAATGATTATATAACTATATAGCTTTCATCTTGTGATTGTGCGACAGTAAAAATCTTGGGACTGACGCCCCCTTTATCCAGTGTATGGGTAGATGGGTAATAAAGACATGTATAAAAAAAATAACACGTAGGGAATATGGGGGGAAAATACCTCCATGTAAACTATGGGTTGTAGTTAATAGTACTACTCTAATAATTGTTCATCAACTGTAACACATGTAACTACTGTTAAAAAAATAGTAGAATTACAAAAAAAGTTCTATCATCGATTGTAACAAATTTTCCACACCAGTGCAAGTGTTGGTGGTGGGGAGGTGTATGGGAATCCTGTATTTTATGCATGATTGTTCTATAAACCCACAACTTCTCTAATAAAAGATTTTTAAAAAGTAAAAAAAGGAGGGGGACCTGCACAACCAGCGGTGCCAGGTACTTGAAGCTACTGACCCAGCTTACCTTATGGTGTCCCTTTATCTGTGTAGGAACTGAAAGAGGAGCCTCAGCACATTTCTTTAACACTCAAGTGCTCAAGCAACAATTTCATGGGCCCCCGCTATCGATGTAACATCATGGAGGCGCATTGTCCCTTCCAAGAGACCACCAAACAATCAGCACCCATGAAAACCAGTCATAGCAGTGGGAACAGGCTGAACTCCAGTATCTACACATATCCAATGGAAGAGGGTTTTGCAGAACAGCCATGGGGTAAAGACAACAAAGACCAGAAATATTGCAGTACATTAGATTATTGTTCAAATATATTTACTTTATTCTCCCAACCTCCAAGGGAGAAGCGTGTTTCCCCACCCCTGGCCGTGGCCATGTGACTTGCTTTGACAATGGGAGATGAGCAGATCAGACACATGCGAAGGCTTGAAATGTGCCTGTGTGGTGGGGTTTGAGAAGAAAAGGCCCCAATTAACCCCTCAGTCCAAGACAGAGCAGGCCTCAAGTGGCAGGGTGAAGCAGGGCCAAACCACCCTGCCTATAGATCCATGAGAATAAATGACATGATAAAATTCACGCTAGCATCAAGGCAGCCAACACTTCACAAACTGGATTGTCCCCACCTACCTTAGTGAACGTACCTGTCAGCAAAGAGTTATTACTCACAATTAGGGACTGTGAAGAAGGACCCAGCATGAATAGTGTATGTTTTATTGTTGAAAGTAATGGTTTCGTCAGCTTGGCCAAAATAAAGCACAACTGTCAATGAAAACTAAAACTGACCCAGAAGGTGAGCTGAATTCTGCAGCAGAAGCTACCGGAGTTCATGCAATATTTTTTCTTCCAGGGCATCTTGCTCCCCTCCTCCTTTTTTTAATTTTTAATTTGGAAATAACTTTAGAAAAGTAACAAAAATCCTGTATAGCTGTATTAGTTTGAAAGCTGCCGGAATGCAGTATGCCAGAACTGGAGGGGCTTTTTATACAGGGTAATTTAATAAGCTACAAGTTTACAGTTCTAAGGAAGTGGAAGTGTACACATTAAGGTACAAGAGGTTCCCTTCACTCAAGAGAGGCCGATGGGCCAAGAACACCTCTGTCAGCTGGGTAGTCACATGGCTGGCATCTCTGGCCCCTCGCTCCTGGGCTCCATTGCTTTCAGCCACTGTCCCTGTGGGGGTTCCTCACTTTGCTTCTCTGGGGCTGGCTTTCATCTCTTGGCTTCCCTTTGCTCTCTCCAGACTCTGGCTTGTTTAACATCTCATGGCAACGTCTGCTGGGCTTCAACATGTCCAAACACCTGTGTCTCTGTTCTCCACGTGTCTGTATCTGTGTCAGCTCTGCTGTGAAGTTTCTCTTGGCTCTGAGGCTTCTGTTGTTTCTGTAGCTCTGTCATTTCTGACTCTCTCCAAAATATTTCCTCTCTTAATGGATTCCAGTGAACTAATCAAGACCCACCTAGAATGGGTGGGTTCAGATCTCCATCTAATCAAAGGTCACACCCACAATTGGGCATGCCACATCTCCATGGAGATAATTTAGTCAAAAATGTGCAATATTGAATCAGGATTAGAAGAAACGGCTGCCCCCTCAAAACTGAATCAGGATTAAAACATGGCTTTTCTGGGGCACTATTTTCTGGGTAATATTTTCAAACAATGCAATTGCCTTCACCCAACCTCCCCTAATGTCTTTTTCTTTTTTTTTGAAGGTTTATATTTTTAAGTTAGGGAAGCCATAGATTTATAGAAAAATCATACAGAAAATACAGAGCTACCATATATTCACCATTATTAATACTTTTCTTTGGTGTGGTGCGTTTGTTACTAATACCTATAGTCCATAATTTATATTAGAGTTCACTGTGTTGTACAGTCCTATGCTTTCTTTTTTTACATTTTTATTCTAGTAACATATATACAACCTAAAATTCATCCCATTTAAACCACGTTCAAATATATTAACATCCTATATAACCAGAGTCCTCTCATTATCAAAGCCCAGGAAATTAACTGGTACAATACTAGTAATTAAACTTCAGACTTTATTTGCACTTTGTCAGTATTTCCACAAATGTCATTTTTCTTTTCCAGGATCCGATCCTGCATTATTTGGTGTCCTCAGCTTCTTCCAGTCTGTGACAAAGGTGCCTCCGTCTTCCTTGACTTTCGTGGCCGGGACACATTTGAAGAGTAGTGGCCACTTATTACATACCCTGGGTTCCCCTAACATTTTTTCACGGTTGGAATGAGGCTCTGCGTTTTTAGTAAGCATACCCCAGCGCGTTGCGTCGAGGATACCAGGTGACACTGCCTTATCACTGGCACGGCCAACCCGGGCCACTCAGCTAAGGCAGGGCCTGCTGGGTTTCTCCAGTGTGAAGAACTAGTCTTCCTTTGCAACCGGTAGCCAGCTTGGAAGAGCTACTTGGAGACTCTACAAATATCCTGTTTCTCTCCTAACAGTCATCTCCTGATATTGGTTCCATCACTGCAACTTTCCTGCAACGATTGTGTGAGAAGGGTGTGGACCGTCTGTTCCGGAACCTAAGGAGTGACGGACACGGTTTCTGGGCTGCTTCGCAGGGTCAACCGAACGGCAGTTCACGGGGCTTGCTTAGAAGGCAAAGAGAACCAGGGAGCGCAGCACAGCTCTGTGTCAATCAAGCTGAATAAAGCCATGAGGTAGAACAGAAATCACAAAACTCTGTTCACCACACCCAGAGACTCACCTTATTGGGCAAGCTACATTGTTTCCCATTTGTAATTGGAGTCACAAAGAAACAGCCTCCTTGTGTTCTGCCCGGCTGGCAGAGTCCCAGAAACATCCTCATTTTCAATAACTCTGCCCCTTTATCTCACTCTGCCTGATGCCTAATAAGCTGATTGCTATTTACTTTGGACCAACAGCTAATCTGTTAATGATTGATTTTAAATTTTTACAGTCATTTGTCTCTGGCAGGGCTTAGGACTGCACAAGGCAGTCCTTCCCTACCTGATGAATTGGCTTTTCTTTTAAAAAAGAAAAAGAAAAAGAAAAAGAAAAGAAAGATATAAGTCAAAAGTCTCCACGATTGCACTCTGCTGACGAACAAGTGAAGTGATTTTCAAAGAGAAATTCAATGCAAAAAAGAAATAGTAAATCTTCCTCTAAAATTCATCTGCCTTTGAAATTGTCAGCAAATAATATGAGGACATTTTGTTAATGTTGGGGTGGAGGTAAAGACCCTCTTCCATATGTGGTGAATTGTAATTGCAAGAAATTTACAGAGCCTAAAGTTCTTAATTAATAAAATCGATGTTTGTTGCCTGACTGGAATGGGATATCTAAACTAATGCCATTATTGTCCTTTAAAATTGCACACCATGTGATACATGTATTTTTTTTTTGTAGGAAGTATGCGGAAAAGTGAATTTTGCTTTCCACTTAAAAAAAAGGACTTGAATAAACAATGGCTATTTTTAATTGGTATCACACAGCAGTGCTCTGCAATTTAATCCCTGCTTCTAGACATGGAACCCAGGCTTACTACTGTGTTCTAAGAAGTGGCAGGGACACCACGCAGGAGAGCGCTGTGCACATTTATAAACACTGCTTCTTCCTCAGAGTTAAGCTTTCCTCAGAGACGCTATCTCTAAGTTTGTAAATAAGAATGACCCCCAAGGCTAGCGTTCCCATCAAATATTTATTAAAACGCACCCCTAGACCGCTCATCTCAAAATGGAATTAAACTCATTCGAGTGTCTCTGAAAGATGAGCGTGATTTAAAACATGAGCCAGCACCTTTACAAAGAGGAAAGGAAGGATGCTGGTCCAGAGTGGCGTGTTCGTATCTACAAGTGGCGGTGGTAGCTCCGGGAGAGACAGGATCATGGAGTAACAGATTAGACATTTTGCAGAGCCCCTAAAAGGAAAGGCTAAACTGTTTGAAGGATAAAAGCCTCAATCTTATTAATATTTTAGAGCCCTCAAGACATCGAGGCTCCATCTGCTGTCAGCAATACTCAAGAAGGAATCAAAGTAGTGGGGAGGGGGACAGAAGCCACTGGGGACGGAAACCGCGGCCTCCCGAACGTTCTGCTGACCTTCTTGCGAGGCAGATATCATGCGACAGCGATTGCCTATCTCAGCAGACACCCTGGAAACAGGAGAAAGTGTTAAATATAACCAGGTAGACAGTGATGAATTGACACACTGAAAAATCGAATGCTTCAGTAATCAGCCTAAGGATCTGATATCAACAACATTTTTCAGTTTTGTCCAAATTCATTGAAAGGTGTGCTTTAGCAAGTTCACTTCTCATTGGTAAGACCTTTCATCTTTATGCTGCTTTTCTGATTGGATTCTGTGTCATCATCGGTTCGGGTGCTTTCTGCACAGGAAGCAGACTGTTCACATGTGAGAGGAGCACAAATATAAATGGGCTTTACTCCGACATTAATTAAAAAACTATTAAGTATCTATCAAAATGGTTATTTAGAAAGAATTATTAAAGCCACGGTATATGAACATGTATCAGGTACTGTGTTCTAACAGCATAGTAAACCCGAACTATTGAAATATTGCCCTCTATTTTGCAGTAGGAAGCCTCTGTAACTATAATTCTAATTACAGAGCTCTAATTAATGTCTCCATAGCTTCAGATAACTTCATTAAATCTTGGGAATATTCATATTATCCAAAGACAATCCCTATCCATTAGAATAAGTAAATCCTTTCAAATAACTTTTTAAGATGCTTCTGATATGCTTTTTTTATATGACACGGAAGGCATAAAATTTACTTTGTCTTCTTTCATCTCCACAACACTGTTCCAAAAACTCTTTAATTCAAAAACACCTTTTGTCCCTGGTACATAGGTAACAAGTCTGTCAGCTGAGGTCACTCCATCCTTGCAGATTTAAATAAAAACTGGCTCAGGCCTCCAGCTCACATCCTGTGGTAAGCCCAATGACTTCTAGATTTCCGAGAACTCCTCAGAGCTTATGTTCTCACAGTCACCTCTCTCCCTCTTTTATTCAGACTCTTAATCTCACATCTCTCTGTCCTTTCTGTCATCTCCAGCTGCTCTGTGCCAACTGAGGTTCTGAATGTGGCCCCTTTTCACTTGATCTCTGCTAAAACATCACTCAAATAAAATATGTGTGTGGAGCAGACTTTACCGAAGATGGGGGTGGCGGGGTATGGGGTGAGATATGAAGCTACTTCATGGTACTAAGAACACAGATTAAAATTGACTATTGCACATGCATCTCCTTAAAACTCCCCAGATCCCATCACTTGCTGCCATCTTGCTTCCTCCCTCACTTAATCCCTCTCCCCTCTCCTCTCTGCTCTACTCTGCCCCCACTCCCAAATTCCTATAAAATTCTTCTGCAGCAATTTGCTATCTCTTAGTCTAGCTCCAGACAGTCCAGGCTATCTCCTGAGGGCCTTATCTTCATAGCCGAATGCTTCCATTAAGGTAGCAGACAGTCTCCTGAAAGGAATTCCTGGCTAGCTCTTAAAATAACAGTATTTTCCTCCAGGCTGCCCGTATAGTACAAGAAAGATCTGACTCATTTTTGAGAACACTCAGGAAAAGAAACACAAAGGACAACTAATTTTGTGATAAGCCCCATAGGAAGTCACAGAAGGTCTACAATAGATAGGAAGACACAATCAGAATTTCGTGGCACTATAACTCGGGGGGAGGGTTTTGCAGACATCCTGCTTTCAAATTCACTCTGGAAAGGGGCAATAAAAGGACTTAGTCACAGAGCAGCTGGAAAGCCCTGTTGAGTTCGTTCAGCCTCCAACCCAATACCTTCCAAAGACTCTAATCTCTTGGTTTTTCCCAGAAGCCTCAGCGTGGGAGCCCCATAGATGGCACTGTGTGGAAGAACCGTCTGATTTCCTATCACAGACCAAACCAGAACCTAAGATGAAACAATGCTCTGCATAGATGGGCAGAATGAGTTCCAGGGTCTGACAGGAAGTAGGTTCCTTTTCCTCATTCCCAGCTTGCATATAATATATAAATCATTTCCGGTAATCATAAGGCCCAGGTTATTCAGAACTATATGGACATGAATGCAACACGGGACTCACAGGCCCCAGTTAGGCCAGCAGCCTTAGCAAAGCGTGAAAGGCCCAGATCCGTGAACACAAATAGAAAGGGACTCGATTCATTGGCAAATTCAGACACATTCTAATCTCTAGTGGGATAATGTATGCAGAAGAGTTTTACCTTCTATATGTCTAAACAGGCTGTTATTCAATGCATTTTTCTGGCTCTCATTGCAAAGTAATGACAATTTCCAAACAGATGACAGAAGTCAATTAGGTTCAAGCCTAAACAAGAATTTCCATCTTTGTTCAAGGCAGTATGTCTGCATTCAACGTCTACTATGTTTAACTCAGTGGGAGACAAGAGTGAGAATGCCCATCAGTATGTATCCATTGGAGCACGATCACTACAAACTGCTTGACAAGAATTGAGTAGATAATCAACAACAGATTTTATTAAAGTGTTATAATCCATAAAAACATTTACCCAGCTATAATATAGCTGATCTATGAGAGATATGCTGGACAAAGTGTTCCCATGAATTGAGGAAAATGTTTCATTTCAAGGGACCTGGAAAGGAAGTGACTTGCCACACACCCAGTCATAACTGGGCAAACACCTTTTGAATCATCATATATATATATGATTGTATATATATATAATCATAAACAGCAAACATACTTGTAATACTCTGAGCCAGTATGTATATAGTCCTTATACATACTAACTCAGATGATGCTTACACAATAATCTAGAAAGTAGATTATTCCCATTTTTCAGATAAGGAAACTGAGGAATGGAGAAGCCATAAAACTCACTTAAAGTCACCCAGATAATGAGTAGCCAAAATGGGATTTGAACACAGGCAATCTCCCTACCCAGGCTTTACAACTGACCTCCATGCTATATGCAGCTTCCACTAAACGGGAGGTCAATGCGAACTCCACAACTTCACAGTAGCAGCGCCAGAAACAAGGGCAGGCCCCCTGTGAGGTCTGATTACCTGGGAAGTACCCTGAGGTTTAGGGACACAAGAAAGCCTCACACATTCAAACTAACCGCAGGGTGGTAATAGCTGAATTAAGATAATTTGCATTACAAAGTATTTTAGAATATGTTGATTTGGTTAATTCCAAATGTTATAGTGCTTTCAACCATAAACCACTAAGTCTGTCAAGTATAAATTTCAGGAATCGCTTAAATAAATAGGTAAATATTCTCCACATAGGAGATTTGACTTGCCAGAATATTAAAAACAATGTGTCAACACATTCCCTATTTGTTAACACATTCCCTATTTGGACTATTAATTTCCTTTGCCAACCATTTTTCCCTTGAAAACCAGAGTAAACTCTAGCCTTGCCAAGCAGATTTAAGCATGCTCTGAAGTAATGATGGATGTATATGAGATTATACTGAAGCAATGATGGGGGGTCTGAATCTTTAACTCCAAAACCACAAGACATTGTAAGACTGCAAAATGTACCTTTTCCTACTCCATCTTGCATTTAAGCACCCCCTTTGACCTAGCCAGTTGGCAACCCTAAACCCACTCCTGCCTGAAGCAGACAGCCTGGTAGCATACACTCCCCTCAACTCTCAATGCCACTCCCTCCTCATTTATTATCCCCAACCCTTTATTTTCCCATAACATAAACATTTCCTTGTTTGTGCACTTGGTTAATTAATTTTTGCTCAATCATTCTTCTTTCCTAAGACTCCAAGGAATAGGTGTGTCTGACCCTGTTGGCTGCCCCCATATCTTCCTTGCTGGAAAAAACCAGACCCTGCTCAAGGGTCTGTCCTTCCCACCCAGGACTCAGGGTTAATCCCGACTGGTCCAAGCCAGTCATTGCCAATGACTGATTTAGACATGGGCATCTGAAGCAAGTTTGGTCACCTGAAAAAGAGCAAGTGTCTACTGGACAGTTTCTGGGACTCTTGAAAAGATATACAAAGAAGAGAGAGGCTCTCTCATTAGTATGTCTAGATGTGATGCTGGATCTGCAGCAGCCATTTATGACTATGAGGGCAGCTAGCCTGAAAATGGCAGAGTAGAAAGTTGGGAAGAATCTGGGCCAGGGATGATGTTAGTGAACCATTAAATTAACTAACCACAGAGTCTGTCCATTTCCAAACTTCTACTTGGGTAAAATAATAGATGTCCTCACTGGTTTGGCAAGTTGAGTCATGATTTTCTACTGCTCAGAGTTGAAAGTATTCTAGAGGATACAGCTGGAAATGTGACTATATAATTCACTTTAATTAATTTATTCAACATATATTAACTGAGCATCCACTGTCACCAGGCATTATTCTAGAACTGGGGGACAGAGCAATAAATAAAACAGACAAATCCCTGAGTTTATGGAATTTATGCTCTAACAGGGAATTCACTTTGTGTAACACTTTATACACTTAAAACAGCACAAAGCAGGAAGAAAGAAAGTATCCAATGCTGGCAGGATGAAAGTAAATGCATGATCATTATGCCTCAGAACACTTTTCAAATGCTATCTCAGTCAGTCAACACAGCCGCACGGAGAGGTCGGTATCATGGTCCCCATTTTACGGATGAAGACGCTGGGTTCAGGATCTTCAGCAGCAGAAGGAGAAAACTCCAGATCATCTGACGCCAGCTCTGGTACTCTGCCAGCTCTCCTGCGGTGCTGCTCCAGGTCAGAAGGGTGGAATGCATCGACAGGAGTGGTGGAGCCAGAGACCCCGGGTCCTGGATGTGGGCACGGCATGCATATGTGTCCTCTATCTGGTCCCAAGGCCAAATACAGGGCCATTGTGTACCCTATGAGCACTGTAAACAGGACAAGGCAGTAAAATTCAGGATGGTCCCAAACGGATGGACATCTGGCTACTGTGAGATAAACACTCAGAGATTTCCATGGGGCTGGCAGCAGAGCAGGAAGGAGTGGAACTGGGTGCTCCAAAGGTCAGCAGTGCCCCAGGCTACCCTGCAGCCACTGTGGAAGACAAGCACAAACAACCTGATCATAGATAGGCGGATAAGAAAGGGGGGGTGGGTGGCACTTCACTGGATAGCGGGATGTTCTGCACGGACTTCTGTGGGGGGTGCTGCTTAATGACTTAAGGATGATGCCTTCCATTTATAGAGCACTTGCTAAGTGGCCAGGCTCTTGGCCTGCAGGAGCATATTATGAAGTAAATTCCATCGTTATTCCTGGCACTGAGAACTTTAGGAAACCAAGGCACTGAGAACTTTAGGAATTTGACCAAAGCCTCAGGACAAATAAAGGCAGAGCTGGGATTTGAACCAAGACTGTCTTAAAACCACCATGCCACACACTGAGGGTTTACGGAGCTTCAAGGGCCTATGTGCTCGCATTCTCCACCCTCACCTGGGACAGTGCTTCTCACCCTATCCAAGGAGAAGCACCAGTTTGCTTGTTTGCTTGTTTGTTGTAACCAATCTACTGGAGACTGACACAGGGTCCTAACACACCAGTCCCCTCATCACTGTTTGGATGGCACAGCAACGTCAAATTGTTATGAAGGTTCCTAAACACATCCTCTTGATTTCAGTACGCGTCTCATTGTTGACCAGTAACAAACAGTTCACAGACTGATCCACAGACCACACTTTGCAGACCACTGATCTGAGACCCTTAACCTGTAGTGCTCTGATCCTGAAAAGACAAGAGACCAATTAATATTGATGAGTATTTGCATGTACAGGACTATCTCAAAGAAGAAAGCCCAACATTCAAGAAATCCAAATGAATAAAAGGCTAAAAGGAAGCAGAAGCATTTACAAAAAGGTAGTTCACCGGCCTAAAAGCGTTTTTCATATTATAAACTGGTAAGATGCAATTGTCCAAAAGTAGAACAGGAAAATGATTCAGGTGAAGCCATTTGTTGGAATAGTGTACAGCCATTGACGGGATAGCATTTTAGTTTCCTACCTGCTAAAATAAATGCCATATACTGAGTTGGCTTCACAACAGGAATGTACTGGTTTCAGAAACGAGAAGGTTTGCTTCCTCCCAGGGTCAGTATTTTCTGGCTGGCCAGCAATCTTTGGGGTTCCTTGGCTTTCTGTCACGTGACAATGCACGTGGTGACATCTTCTCCTTTCTCTCCCAGGTTTCGTTGACTTCTGGCTTCTGGTTGCTGCAGCTCAAGGCTTTTCATCCCGTGTCCAATTTCCTTTGCTTTTAAGGAGTTAGGCCATTTAGGATTAAGGGCCACCCTCAAGCAGGGTGAGGACACCTTCTCTTATAACATCGCCAAGGGTCCTCTGTACAAGCAGATTCACACCCTCAGGCCCAGAGGATGGAACCTGAACATGCCTTTTGTGGGGTACATGATCCAGTTCCCAACAGAGAGCATCAAAGAATTTTTAATGGGAAAATCCCTGTATCAGTCAGCGTTCTCCAGAGAAACAAAAAGCAGTAGGATATATGTATGTACATATGAGTTCATTTCAAGGAATTGGCTCTTGTAATTGTAGCGGCTGGCAAGTCTGATATTTGCAGAGCAGCCGAGCAGGCTGGAAACTCAGAGAGGAAACTAAAGATGCTTTAGTCTTGAGGCAGAAGTTCTTCTTGGGGAAATATCAGTTTTTCTTCAACCAGCCTTCAACCAGCCGGACGAGGCCCCACCCACAACATCACTGGCCATCTCCTGTACTTACAGTCAGATGATTGTAGATGCCAGTCACGTCTACACAGTACCTTCGCAGGAACATCCGGATTAGTGTCTGACAAACAACCGGGCACTAGAGCCTACCCAAGTTGATACATAAAATTAACCATCACAATGCCTATGATAAATGTTAAATAGAAAATAAGATTAAGATACAAATTATATAACCAGTATCATTCCACTTCTAATACATCAAAATCTGCTATCCAGAAAGGACTTTATAAATCATCATGTCCTTAATAATAATTTGGTAGATTAGTTTAGTTGGTAGCAAGTTCTAATTTTTCCTTAGAATACCTACTACTATGCCCTTAACTTATTTTGAGAAAGCTGTTATAAATTCATTCTTGCTAAGGTGTAAATGACTGATAATAGCTAGTATTTCTCAAGGGGCATTTGCCTTTTATAATAGGAGACAAAGTTAGCTGAATGGAATTCATTGTTGGATTCCAGCTATCAGATATGCAATGAGAATAGTCCTTTTGAAATCAAGTAACAGGTGCAGGTTCCTGGAATCCCTGAAATTATATGTCACATGTCTCCCAAGCCTGGCCCAGTCTCTTCTCTTTCCAAATGAAAAAAACTAGCGTCATTTCCTTCTCCAACAATTCATGAGACCATGAATCTAGATGGCTGCCTCATTTACCCGCTTAAGAGGTATATATGTGGACGCTTTTGAATTAGTTAGGATCTAAAATTCACCTACTTCCAGAAGAATTTGAAAGCACTTCTGAAAATTAAAACAATTCAATTAAAAACAGAATAAAATAGTTTATAATAGCCAAAAGACAGAGAAAAAGACATCATTATTATAGTGGAGCAATGAATTTAGCTTTCTGTTTCTCTCACAGAGCGCAGCATTATTTTTCACTCAATAAAACTTTGCTAATTGGTTGTATCTCCCATAGCACTTCCCCAGCAGGTGTTCAAAATGAATGAATTTAATCAAAATGCATCCCAACCTCAAGGTTTAGCTATTTCTTCCTAAGGAAACTTGAGGAAATCAATACACAAATTAAGGAGTCTTTTGTAAATTCCAAAGCAATAGCATATTGTGATCATTTTATTTTCATCAAAAGCCATTTAAAACACCTCAGTCCTGAAGTACCTTATGTATTGCAGCTTTATATTGTACTTAGAATTCGACAGATTCCCTTTCCCCTCACCTCGCCATCAGATGCTCCACAGAGGTCAAATTTGGTGTCAAGCAAATTAAAAGTGTTATTTTATTATCCAAAGTAATTATTTCAGTATTAAAAGGCCATTATGCTGAATCGGTTATGTGGGTGATTAGCCCATTAAGAATGTGGGGCTAAGCGCTGGTTTCCGGAATGCCCATGATTGGGAAAACCTTTTTAAGCTCTCCTCTATGCGGCAAATCATTCTTAACTGGGTACTCCAAATGGTCTGTGTACCTCAAATGTATTTTTCTAAGCCATTAACACATTGAAGCCCCTCTCCAAACTCCCCAAGCAACGATTAATTAACAGTGTAAGAAGAGAGAAGCAGGCCTCCTGTTGTGACGGGACTTGCAGCAGAGCCGGCGTACACCCAGTGGCTGCATGAGATTTCCATTCGCGTCAAACATGCCATCCTAGGAGGGGGGGCCTGCAGGGGAGGCTATTTAAAACATTACTTTTATTAAGAGCATTTAAAAAAAATCTGCTGGGTTTGAATGCTTTTTTGAAAGCCTTAAGGAATCTCAGCCTTGCAAGGAATTTTGAGACAAACTTGTTAGCCGGGCCCTCACACAGCTCCCATATCTGATGACACACTAAGTGCTAAGCCCTGAATTGGGTGGTTCAAGTATTATCACTGATGCTCGTAAAACCCTGCAAGGTTTCCTATATTACAGATGAAGAAAAAGAAGCTTAGAGAGAAGAATCTACTAAAAGCCTCTCGGCAGCTCCGAAGCCATATGAAAGATTCAACAGAGTTTGTCTCCAAAGTACAGGCTTCCACTGCATACAAATTCCCCCAAATCACGGCAATCCAGCTTGGAGCTTACACTTATCCCAAGGTGGCTTGTTCTTAAGAACCAAGTGACTAATCATAAAAGAGAAAACTAAAAAAATTAAAAACACACGCAAAATATCCAGAAATAAATTTTACAAAAAACCAGGAAAACCTGTTTGTGAGATAAATATGTTTATGTGTGGACATGTATATGTTATAAAACAAGCAAAATCTATTGGTGCTATCACACACACACACACACACACACACACACACACACACACATCCATCCATACATACATACACAGACACAGGCTTGGACAAAGGCTTGGAAAAACATGTCTCATTCTCACATAAGAAGATTCAGAATTGTAAAGGAGCCATTTCTCCCCCAAATTAATCTAGAAATTAAATGCATTTCTAACCAAAATTCCAACAGGATATTTTCTGAAACTTTGAAAATGATTCTAAAGTTTATCTGGAATCATAAACATTCAAGAATAGCCAGGAAAATTCTAAAAATGAAACACAAATGGGATATTTAAATGTGTGGTCATGGCCAAAATATACAGACTGATCAAATGATCATGGCTGAGTCCAGAAAGCATATGTGGGCACTTAGTATATAATAAAGGTAGCATTAACATCACTGGGAATAATATAAATTATTTAAGAAATGGTCTTGGGAACACTAGCTAGCCATTTTTAAAAATATAAATAGAGCTGGATTCCAACCTCATTCTTTATGCTGAGTTAAATTCCAGAGGGATCAACAATATAAATGTAAAAATTGGAATTGTAAAGGTAATAAGGAAAAAAATAGATGAAGTTTTTATTACCTCAGGAAAATGGTTGTCCTTTTTATTGCGAGTCAAAAGCCAGCAATGAAAAGGGAAAATGCCTGATAAATTTTATTTCATAAAAAATGCTAAACTCTTATCATTGAAAATAACAAATAGATAAATGACAAATAGAAGAACATTTGCAACAAATATGATTTTAGAGAGTTACTATCGACAATCATAAAAGGAGGACATATAAAATATTTTCTATATTTTCACCCAAATTGATTTTTCATGAGAAAATACCAGTTTTTTACTGAGAAAAATAATAAAGCTGTTTTTATTTGCAAAAAGAAATATTTGCTTAACCAGGTTCTACTGCCTCTAGCGTATAACTCCCGAAATTTAAAGGAACCAATCAGTAACTTTAGATCACACTATTGTGATCTAAAAGCATCATGTGTTTAAGAATCACCCAGAGATGCTTTACTGTTGATTTCAGGGATATAGGAATTTGACATTTTAACAAGTATCTTGATGTATGATCTGCCAACCTTACTTTGAAAACCATCCTAGTAGCATACCCAATCACAGACCATTTTAACCTGCCAAAAAAGTATGAGCTCATCTCTGAATTTCTAGGTGTACAAATATCTAGTGCTTCTTAAAGCAGCTCCATTGGCCATTGAAGAATTGCTTTCCCAGTCTCATAGCCCCCTTGTGACCCCTAAAAACTTATCCAGATTTTGTCCTCAAGATCTCTCATACTTTAAGCCATAGAGACAATTCTCGGGTAGTCTGCCGTGTCAAATGAAGATCAAAATAGAAAACACAGGGCTTCCTTCATTTATCACTCTCCGGAATCTTTCCCTCAGCTGCCTTTGCATGACAACGCATTTGCTGCAGCTCCGAGGTGGAAAGACTGGAGCTTTGCCTTCCTCAGCAGTTAAGTGACTCTCAGGAAAATCCAATCTTCTGTGTGCAGTAGGAATTTCACTTACTGAAGATGCCAGATGTTTTCTAAGGCAAAAAAGAAAAAATCTGATTCTTTCTTGAAACTTTCCTGTTTCATGTTGACAATCTGATTTTTTCCATAAACTCAGACCAACTTTACCAAGTTTCTTTTGGGCTACTCTTTTTCCTCTTCATTTCTACCCTGGTGGAAATACTTACATCACAAGATGAAAGGAGTGAGATACTAGCACAGTTCACTAAATACATGTGACTTAGTCAAAGCTATCTTGTCAGATTAGAAACTCAAATTTCAAGTCAACTGAAGACATGACTTGATTTAAAAGCAGTCTACCTTGAGAGATCTTCCAAAATAGGGTTTTTCAAATGACGTGAAAGCTTTAGAAATGGTTTTTTTTTCCATGTTTCTACTTGTAGTGATAAGTGGGTCATTTCTCTCATCTACATGTTTACAGGCAATGTAATGTTTCTCTTTTCATACATAGTTAATATCATGCAATATATTCAAAAGCAAAGTAGCCTTTGTTGTTTCCTTAACGTTAGGTGATTCCTTCCTTCATCATTACTCATTTGATAAATTCTTACCGAGCACCTGATGCAGTCTGCCACTTTGCTAGATCATAAACACGTACATGTTTTTTGGAATGCTAACTCTTAGTGATGTAACTTTGGTCTTTCCCAAGCTTCTCCAATAAGGAGCCAAACTCCACAATAACAACACAGTCCAGAAACATCAACTATACTCTATTGTGATATTAGTCTCAATAACCTTGGTAAATGACCATGAGCAATTGTCAAAGTTCTTGTACCTCCTGGTCTCCGCTGGTATAGAAATACTTAAGTTTCTTTAGACTCAATGATAGCTATGGCATGCCGTACTCCATTCTGGTGGAGGGACACACTCTTTCACAACAACCATTCTTCCAAAGCAATCTTTGCTCCCCACCCCCAACCCCATCTTGAATCTGGGAGTGGACCATTGATGAAAGACTCTGCTGTCTGAACAAGGAATGCATGTCCCCCAAATCCTAAGAATGATTCAGGACGACCACCTCCACACCGAGGCAGTAAGATTTATCTCTCTTCATACTATCAATAAGCTTGCATTGTCCTTTGATTTCTGCAGAAATTAGTAATTTGTTCTCACTGGCCAACCCTGCCCTGAATCAATGAAAATATCAAATTTCACTCAGTTGTCGCCCCCCTTAGAGGTCTGTGCCATGGATTCCACATACCAGGTTATCTCATAGGAAGCTATTTTGGAAATCTGCATTATTACTGGGGGGGACACATGGCTCAACTCTGTGAGGTATCAGCAGAGTCCCCCTTGAATCATTTGCTTTCATTTGTAAAATTCAAGTCTCTGAACAGTGACCAATAGAGTTGGCAAGACATCTGTTCTAGTGTGCTAGCTGCTGGAATGTGATATACCAGAAATGTAACAGCTTTTAAAAAGGAAAATGCATTAAGTTGCAAGTTTACAGGTTCAAAGGCCGTGAAAATGTCCAAATTAAAGCAAGTCTATAGAAACGCCCAATCTAAGGCATCCAGAAGATACCTTGGTTCAAAAAGGCCGATGAAGATCAGGTTTTCTCTCTCAACTGGAAAGGCACATGATGAACACGCCGAAGTCTGTAAGCTTTCTCTCCAGGCTTCTTGTTTCATGAAGCTCCCCCAGGGGCGTATTCCTTCCTTATCTGCAAAGGTCTCTGACTGCATGGGCTCTCTGGTTCTTTCATCATTTTCTTTCTCTCCAAAATGCTGCCTCTTTTAAAGGACTTCAATAAACTAATCAAGACCCACCTGGAATGGGTGGAGTCACATCTCCTTCTAATTAATACCCACAGTTGGGTGAGTCACATCTCTATGGAGATAATTTAATCAAACTTCAACTCAAAGTGCTGAATAGGGATTAAAAGAAAGGCTGTTGCCACATAATGGGATCAAGATTAAACCAGGGCTTTTTTAGGGCACATAATCCTTTCAAGCCAGCACAACACCCTTCTTCAACAATTCAATTTCACCAAACTCCCTCACCTTAGGCAAGTCACTGGTAGCAAGAGCTGCTATTATGGCACGCATTTGGTTCTATGGGCAGTCTGCTTGTGTTTATTTTGTTTGCTTCTAGACAGCCTCACAGACAACTTGGAAATCTCAGAATCTAAAGATTGGGGGAATTCAGTAAATAAAGTTCATCTGGTTGCACAGACTTTAACCATATCCCTCATTCTTTTGGACAAGATGGGCTGGGTAATAATTCTCAAAGACTATTGGGGTCAGCTTGAAGGGTTCTCTTGGTCTTTAGACATTGCCTCAAAATGTTTCCCCTTGCCATAGATGAGGACATGCATGGCATGCTTATCAAGTCTGATGAAATTTACTTAATATGTGAGTTCCAAGACGCAGGACACTTAGCATCCAATTCTGCAGTATACCTCAGATAAACCATTTAAACAGTGTCTACTCAAGTTTCAGAATGGAATAGCTGCACATGAGGAGAAATTACCAAAAGATTTATACTACCTGATGTTGTTCTGCTTTCTTCTTCTCACTTGTATTCCATTTTCTTTGCCAAAAGTGCATGCAGTGTTTGAGGTCATGGTGAGTGGTCCTGGTAGTTAGTCCCAGCAAACCATAATCATCCTAAAGAAACACGCCGCGAGGTTGCACAGTGCTCTTTGGCACACAGAATGCAATGTCAAGTCCTTGCAGACACGTTCAAGTCCAATAGCTCACAGCATATAGAATTTCAGAATTGATAAAAATCTTAGCATCCCTCTAACCCCTGTGTTCCATTTTACCAACAAGGCACTTTAAACTACAAGATTTCCATGCCCTACAAATGCTCCACTATGATCTAGTTATCAAGTCTGAATGAAAAACCTCACTCTGCCCCAATACCTCTCTCTCCTCCCTCTTCACAGCTTCTGGCTCAATGCCTCCTTATAAGCAGGAGGTGTCATCCCTTCTGGTCCCATCCTTCCCACAGATAGCGCCTACAAGCCAGTCACACCAGCATTCCCACAAAGCACTACCCCTTTCGGTCATGGGCTCCTCTGTCAAGAAGTCTTTCCTTATTGGCCTGGAAACCACTAATCATCTTCCAAGACCCAACCCAAATATTAGACTTAGGGAAACTTCATCCTCCATCAGAGTTAGCTGCTCATTGTCTATTTTACTATAGAAGCATTTACTATAGAGCATTTACCATGTTAAATGAATTTTCAAATGTATTGATATCTCACTGTGCACTCCTAGGAACAAGGATCAAATACTAGCCACCTTGAACCACCAGCTTTAGGTAGAGGCAGCATATGATAGACTGCAAATGGCCAAATTAAAAAATAAAACCAACACTCTAGACTAGGCTCTGTGCTCAACTTCATGAAAACCACAAAGATAAAGAGACAAAGCTCCTTCTCTCTTAAGGGGTTTACAAGTCAGTGGAGGAGTCACTTGTATCTTCTCAATAAGCATTCATTAAGCACTAATTCATAGTGAATTACTGTGACTTACTTCCAAGTCACCCACGTCACCAAAATTCACCTGATCTCGGTGTCTTGTATGGGTCAGTCATTTTTTTATCTCGACTAACAGGGCTTCGTACTTTGTAGTTTGACTTCCACAATTTGCATTTGTCGTAGTCCTGAGCGTGGGGTTCTCACCACAAAGCAGTGCAAAGAATTTGGTGAGTGATACACATGGGAAGTGTCATCTATGTTAAAATCAGTGTTGGTGAGAGGGAAAGTGGGTGCACACACTGTTAGCTGGAGCAAAAGATGGTATAACTATTCTGGTGACCATTTTGGCAATCTGTGTCCAAATTTTAAGTGTACATTTCTTTGTCTTAGCAGTTCTACTGCTAAAAATTTATTCAATGAACATATTCACACAAATTTGTGAAAGCAAATGTAAAAGGATATTCATTTCAGCAATGATTGAAATCACATTTAAATAAAAATGGTACATCTATACCCTGGCATTCCATGCAGTCATTTCAAAGGATGCAACAGATCCAAATGTGCTGAAAAGGAGAAATGTTCAATTTAGCATTAATTGAAAATTACAAGGCATTGAAGAATAATATTTAGTATTAATCCATTTGTGTAAACAAAGACTAAATATGTATATGTTTATTTGCTTATGTATAGAAATTACTGGGAGAATAGGCAAAAAAAAGTTACAGTAGTGTTAACTAGAGAGGAAGTGTGTTGGGGAGGGAGAATTAAAATTTTTATTTCATATTCTTCTGTAGTATATGAATTATTTTCCTATTGCATATATTATTTCATGACTTTTTAAAGTGTCTTTTATCTTTTTCAGTTTAGCCCACTAGATTTTCTCAGCACTGTGGACTATGTTAACTTGCTCTCAAACTCGTATGCATCTCCCAAGGCTATTCTTCCCAAACCACTTTTTCTCTTTAAATTTGACCTTTCCAGGGTTTCTATAACCAGATAAAACCATCAGTTACATGAACTCCCAATCCACCACCAAATTCCCGAAAGTACATTTGGAGAAGAAAAAAAAAAGCCAGCTCGGATTGCTTTCGTTAAAATATGAACAAATATTAGCGATGCCACAATGTCCTGATGCAGGGGTCAAAGACCCCCTGCCCCCTGCCCCGGGACTCACAATGGGACTGAACTGGGGCAGTTCTGGTCCTGCCATTAGGACCATGAGAACTCCAATTTCAATGAAAGTACATAAGACACCACCATTATCCCCGGATCATTGCCACGATAGACCCAAACAACTGCAGTCTATCCTGTCAATGTGTATTTGGGGAGTCTTTAGTGCATGGATCATTGGCGAGCTGCGCAGTAAAAACCCTGCAGGGGCTGTGGCCGCGTGTGCAGTCAATGCACACCCGGGGACTCCCCCATGCTCGGATCATTTGCAGTACATCGTGTCAATGCATACTCTGGGAGCCCTTACCCCCGCGGCCTCATCGCACTGAGGAACAATGTACCCCAAAAATACTTATAAAATAGTTGTTACAGTACGTACACAGTATTCACTTTTCTAAATGGCATGTCAGCAAGTTTAGTGTGCGACAAATAACTCCTAAAAGGCACAAAACACTCCTAGAGGCCCAACTTCACACACAGACGGCTGGTCCAAGGAATTGTGGTGTGACTGTGGTGGGAGGGGGGAGAGGGAGGATGGCTTTTCTGACAGTGAACAAAGGGAAAAGGGACAGACGGTTCTTGCCATCTAAGCCACTGCTTCTGCTCAAAATTGTCAGGGCTTTCAAAATAATTCCAAGTATTTCCTAATTATTTTCCTGGGCCTTCGATGCTTTAGATCTAAGGACCTTTCCTTTAAACCAAGGCACCTGCAGAGTTATGTTAGTGGGGCAGGGTTAGGAGAAAGCTTCTCGAATCTCACGCCATATGCTATGAACCACATAGGTCATTTTAAATGTTCTTTGTAGCCGCCTTTTTATTTTTTACAAAGTAAAAAGAAACAGATTTAATAGATCTTAAAATCTATTTTATTTTACTCAATATACTCAAAATGTTGCTTAGCATCCAATCAATACTGAAAAATCATTAATGAGATAATGCACATTCTTTTTTTTCATAGAGTCTTCCATATCCAGTATTTTACACTTACAGCACATATCCACTGGACCAGCCACTTTTTACACGTGGCCAGTGGCTGCCAGTCCAGCTAAAAGAGGCCTAGGAAAGTGAAACCCAGTGGATCAAAAGTTCACTTCTCCCTTCCACTGTCCACTCCCTCCCTCATAAGGCACCTCCTGTACTTGCTGAACAGCCTTTTCTTATCAGCAGCCCCCTAAGGGGGGTAGGGGGTGGGGGGATGTTTTGTTTTTGTAATTAGAAAAATGACTATAAATATGCATTCAAAAGAAGAGAAGAAAACTACTTTAGGCCCAAGTGTCAGTATCAGGTAATCTTTTCCAGAGAGGGAGATTAAGAAAGTGGAAAGAGCAAGGGGACTGCTGAAGAAAGGGAAAGAGAGAGTGAGGTGGGGGCCACCCTGCCACTAACGTCCTCCCCAAATCCGCTATCAGCTGCGCGGCGGACCTTGCATCTCAGGGTTTGTAGGTCGATC
>PVIY010013763.1:0-58321 GCA_004026745.1 Myrmecophaga tridactyla | reverse complement strand
GGCTTGGAAACCAAAATGTAGGACTTTTTCTAACTGGGTTTTTTGTCAATAGCTTGCTGTTTCTAGCTTGTACTAGTAGATGAAGATGGATTTATTCAACAAATAATTATTGAGAATAAGGATCTGGTTTAGATATTGACAATACACTGATTTATTGTGAAGAGGGGAATCGTGGTTGGGGCTGCTTCTGTAATCAGGCGAGAGGAGAATTCCACTTTGTTCCTTTCAGCCCCACCAAGGTCTCGGAGCCCAGCAACATGAAGCCACTTAGCCAAAACTGAGGACCTTTGCAGATAACGAATTAATGACGTTCCAAACAGAATGCTGTTGTTTCCACACCCTTGCAGTTCCTCACTTTGCCTGGAAAGTTCCTGCCATCCCCAGCCCCCTAATCCACATTGCTCTCGTATGTCCTTCTGCACAGAGCTCAGTGATCACCTCCTCTGTGAAGCCTTCCTGGACCACAGGCTGTGTGAGGTGCCCCTTGTTCTGGAAGAAGCTGAGGCCCTTGCCCTCTGCATCCTTCCCTCTAGTTTAGCACCTACCACCCAGTGATATCGTCTCTGGTTCTCCTTCTCCTGGACTCTAAGCTCTTGATAGAAGAATCTGTGGTCGCCCAGGGATTGGAATGTGTTAGTGGTGGTGATCATGTGGTTTGAATGTGTGTGGCGTAGGATACTTGCAAATCCTAGTGATGTAAGGATAGTGACTGTCTATGATGACTACACTATACTTACAGAATACTTTGCAGTTTATAAAGCAGTGCCGTAGTTCCTTCCTCCCTTCTCTTACCCAGCCACGTGAGTGGTACAAGGTCAGTAGAGCAGGCACTGCTCCCCTATTCCACTGCCTTTCCAACGAAGCAATGTTAGAATGACTTGTGCGGCTTGTGCATGGTTAAACATAGCAGGGCTGGAATTCAGTTCCACATCTGTGTGATTCCAAATCCTTTCACCTTCTCTGCTGCAATAGGTATTTTATTTTACTCACTTCCACCAGTCCTAAGGAAAGAGGGACATGCACGAAAACATATGGCACAGCCATGTGCACACACAGTCATACTGACCAGTGCAGCAAGTGAAGGGGCTTTTCAGTTAGGAGGGTCCTGGTTGCGGAGCTTTCACTCCCCTAAATTACTTGCCTTTGCCCAGCTTCCTGATACCTGACATTTCTTCACAGATACAAAAATCTAATATAACATAATTGGGTTTAGGTTGCAAATATTCATAATGGCAGAGAGTGGATTTCTCCTGAGACTCATGTACTTGCAGGGAGGGCAGAGTATCTTGTTAAAAGGCACAGAGACAGATAGAAAGGGAAATAAACTTTCCAGCCCTCACATTACTGCTTTCCAAGTGTTCTTTGCTGTGCCAGTCTACCTGCTGGTTTCTACCTGCTGCCCCAGGCCCAGGAGGTGGGGGCCCCATCAGGCACGTGGCCAGTGCTGGAGAGAAACATCCTTCACGGATCAGAGGCCACCTGGGACAGGTGAGGACGCCCAGGTGCCCTGTGGCAGCACCGCTGGAGAAAAGGGCTGAGCAAAGCCACTTGGGTGTAGGAATGTCGATCTGAACCACAAATCCAAAGGACAGATTTCCCCAAGGGCAGCATCGGGGGGCCTGCTGTCACCTGACATTGTGACCCCTGGAGCTGGGGGGGGGAGGGGGCCAAGCGTACGTGGATGCTCCCTCTTAGTGCGCGCCCCTGGGCTACCCGCCTCCCATTGAGGCCAGTATGATGTAGAAAAGCCTGAGGAATGCACAAAATTTGAATAGCAGATGATATGCCTTTCTCTGCTCTAAGTTACTTTGTTACAGTGGTTCCAAAATAAACTCCATCCTGGGGTTTCCTGACATCCTGTCTCCAAGAGAGGCAGTGCCGCGTAGTAGAAGTAGCACTGTATTTAGGATGAGAAAGCTCCAGTCCCAGCTCCATCCTTTACTCTTGGTGTGATAGCCAGGCACACTGCTCACTTCTCTGGGCCTGGGTTTCCTCTTGCTGAACTTGTGAGTAATCCTATTTCTCTTGCGAGGCTGTCGTTAAGTATAAGGGATAATGTCAGGTGCCTGCTCTTTCACCCGTGCTCAGTATACAGTAGCTCTGTAGGCAGAAGGGAGGGGGAGAGAAGGTTACAGTAGGGACAATGCTAGAGGACTAGGTGTCAAGTCTCATTTCAGGCCCTGGGCACCCTAGGGTTAAGGAGAGCTACGGGGCAGGTTGCAGAATCCCAGGTGGCAGGTGTTTTCTTCGTCCACAAGACTGAGGGTGCAACATTTGCCCTTCCCTTTCTCTGCCTCCTCACTCTGCAGTGAGAACGGCTGGGTCTGAGGAGAGAGGGCTGGGATCCACCTCCCACCTGCCTGAGGCTCACCTGCATTGCAGGCTGAGACACCTGGTGCTGTGGTTCACAGCCCTGGGCTCACACGAGCGTCCCTGGGGAACTGTTAAAACTATTTGTCCTGAGTCTCACCCTCTCTGCAGAGATTCTGATGTAATTGGTCTTGGGGCTAGCCGAGGTCATCTAGATTTTCAAAACTTTCCAGGTGATTCTAATAGGCAGCCAGGATTGAAAACCCATGCCTGTGGGGAAAGCGGATGTAGAGAAATGTAAGTGGCCATCCATATTGAATTAGTTCTGACTCTATGAGCATGCACTGAGTGCCTGTTTTAAGGCAAGCTCACTATTCTATGTAATAGCAACCACGCCAATGCTTGATTCCATTGAATTGGATGTGCTCTTGGCTCTCTTCATGTCAGTGAGACCACACTCCACCCCTTCACCTGACGACTCATCCCAAATGACTGTGCCCGCGGCTAGTCAGCCATGGTCACTTCCTACATTTACCTGTCTGTCTGTAACTCATTGCACGTGAAGGCAGGTCCTTCATTTCCCGCTATTTCTGGCTGGGGAGAGAGGACAGCAGCATCTACCGAGTGCCTCAAAGTTTCGCATCCAAATCACCCAGAGGGCTTGTTAAAACACAGGCTGCTGGGCTCCACCCCCAGGGCCTTGAATGAGTGGGTTGGAGGTGAGTGCCAGGAGTCTGCCTTTCTAGCAGGTTTGCGAAGGCGCAGGGCTTGCACGTGGCAGAGACCAGATTTGACATCAGGGCCGCCTAACTCCGAGATGCGCCCTTCTCTTCCTACCACTTTGCCTCTGGACCGGCAATAAAGTTTCCACCGTATCCTCAGCCCAGACCCAGGCCCCACCAACGAGACAAGAGACCCCTCCCTAAACTAAAACCCTTGTGGTGGCCTCCACTGTGGAAGAAAAGGTGAGAGCTGCTCCAGATGTGTGCCAAAACCGTGCACACGGAGACTGCCAACGACTGGGGCCCAAAGACCAGCGCCTTCCTGAGGGGTCCCATGCCTTCTGGAGGGGTCCCGCGCCTTCTGGAGGGGTCCGGCGCCTTCCGGAGGGGTCTGGCGCATTTCGGAGGATTCCAGCAGGATGACTGGCTGTGGGAGCCGAGGGCGGGAAAGGCATTGAGAGGAGGTGTAGCAGGCCTTGGAGGCCCTGGTGAGAGCATACGTTTAGGCTTTCTGGTCTCTCCGGGTGAGCCTGAGAGGAGGTGCTGTTTCTGCTTCTGGTCTTACTGCCAGTCTCTGGGCCTGGACGGTACCCCCCAATCCTGCCTCAAGCCTGCTGGGGTGAATGCCTGGCCCTGTGCATTCCCTATCTGTCTTTTGTTTTGAGCCTTTGTCCCCTGTTCCCCAGTAGTAGAGTTACTTGGTGCAGGGATGGGGAAGGCAGTCAGGAGTGACAGGGAGGGGTTTATCAGGGGCCTGCTTCTGAGGAATCTGGCCACAGCTGGGTATTCCAGAAGGCACTGCCATTGGCCTTGTGGGAAACTGCCTGGCTTAGGGGAACAGTGGGCCTGATAACAAGTGAGAAAGTCCCCTGGCCTGGCCGGTGGAAGAAACAGCTGGTAACAGACTCCCCAGTGACCGCATAAAAGTGGCTGGTGTGCTCCAGTGAAATCAAGCCAGTTAGCTCCCAAAGCTTCTGCTGCCTGGTCCCCAGCTTATAACCCTGCTCAGACTTGGCAAGTGCGTGGCTTACCTCTGTGCACCACTGAGGGGCCTGTATCTGTGGCCTTTGCCTTGGCTTCATGAGAAGCCCATGCTGGGTGCAGCCCTGCTGTCTCGGGGACTTTTTCCTGACTCCTTGGTGTGAGTTCCATTGCTTCAAGGGCTGTGCTAGCCCAAGAAGGGGACTTGCCCTGAGTGGTTTACCAGCCTTGTCTCTTCCAATTAGCATGCAAAACAAAACAAAAAACAGAAGAGCTCTTCCATTCAAATAAAATGACCCAGAGACCCCAGGTTCTAAAGCCCGCTTAATAGCATTGATTTGGGTGCTATTTCACTTAATCCCTTTTGGACTCAGTTGCCTTGCTTTTCAGATTAATATAATTGCTTGATTTGCATGAAGAGGTAGATAGGCTGGAGAGTACATATTAGTCAGTAAAATTTGGCATCCTGGCTGTGTGTTTACCAAGTCCCAACTATACTTATTCATGTTGCTTCCCTTGTTTTGACACTGAGGGCTGAGCTCGTGCCTTCATTATTGACATCATCAGGACTGATGGGGGCAGGTGCTAGAGATGAAGGACGCCCGGGGTGTTGGAGCAGGAAGGCCCGGTGCACAGGAAGCCCCAACCTGATGTGAGGCTAGGAATACCGTAGGACATTTCAGGGTGCCCTGGCTGGAGGGGCTGATGAGTGAGAAGTCTTCAGCCCAGAGGTGGGGGAGAACTGAATGTGCTTGGCAAATCCTGAGGCATTGTGCAGAGCTGGGCCCGCCTATCCAAACCCACACGGACCCTTTTGGGGTCCATCTCCATAAAATATTGCAAATAGCTTGAGTGACAGCTCTTGTCTGAAAGCTGCCAGAATGTGACATACCAGAAACAGAAAGGCTTAAAAAAAAAAAGGACTTTATTAGGTTGCAAGTTTTAAGTTCTAAGGTTGTGGAAGTGTCCAAATTAAGGCGCCAACAAGAGGTTACCTTCACTCAAGAAAGCCCGATGAAGTTCAGGTTTTCTCTCTCAGCTGGAGGGGCTCATGGTGAAGTCTGTTAGCCTTCTCTCCCAGCCTTTTGTTTCATGTTTTCCTTCTCTGGCTGCATGAACTCTAAAGCTTTTTCCAAAATGGTTCCCTCCTAAAGGGCTCCAGTAAGCAACCCCACCTTCAATGGGTGGAGACACATCTCCATGGAAACCACCTAATCAAAAGTTACCACCCATAATTGGGTGGGTCACATCACCATGGGGATAATTAAAAAAATCCCACAAGCAATACTGAATGAGGATCAAAGGACATGGCTTTTCTGGGCCCACCACAGATTCAAACCAGCACAGTGACCAGGTTAAGCACCAGGATTTCTGTGATAGTTTTTCTTCTTACCTTCAAGTTCCTTTTCATGTGGCGGGATTATCATTCTGTCTTGTCGCTGGGCTTTCCTGTTCAAGGACTGACTGTCTTAATGCTACTGGACCCTGGGTGACCTGGAAAGGAGCTCTTCTGTTGAAGGGCAGAAGATGGCTCCTCAGTCCTGGTGTAGCCCATTGTGATCTATTAAATGAGGAGCCGCCTTATTTCTCTGGGCCTCCATCTCCTCAGCTGTGAAATGCGTTTAATAACCCCTCTCGCATCCACCTTGTGGGAAATCAGAGGTAACGCCCCATTTGAAAGGGCATCAGGATGTCGTTAGACAAAGTTAAACTCTCAAATGTAAGAGGTGGCAGATTTGTCTGGACCCGAATCCGCTTCTGCCATTTACTAGCATTATGACCATCGAGGTCTCAGAACCCTATTGTCTCATTTGTCTGATGGAGATAATAATACCTTCAGCACAATGGGACATTGGGGCTGATATGAATTAATGTGTGTAAAACATGAAAACATGGTTGGCATGCAGAATACAAACCTGAAACAGCAGCTGCTGTTATAATAATTATTATCATCATAATGATTATAATCATCATATGTTTAAATATAGATATTTCTGCCAGGTGGACCCAATTCTTTCGTGAATTTCCTTCCCTTCTCTTTCACTACAGTGCTTCTCAGAGCCTCTATTTAGGCCCAGACCAACCCTGCTAAGCCTTCCTTCTGCCTAGCCCTGGGACTCGTCCTCTTTGCTGTTCACCCCATCCCTTCCACTTTGGGGGGGTGTTTCTGCCAGCTTGGTGTTCCCAGCTGTACTGGAGGTGGTTCTGTTGGGAAGCCTGTCTAATCATTTCAGTAGGAACTTAGAATGCTCTTATAAATTTCCAAGCATTTCTTTGCCTGAAATCTTTGAAAGAAATGTGCAGAAAGACATGTTATGATTCCAGCTTTCCTAACAGGTTAAGGCACGTGGAGATTGCTAGCTAATTAGCGTGGTGTCTCCCTTCACAAGTGCCTCTGTGCTCTCTGTCAGCTTCTGCTTGGTAGACACTAAAGACTGTTAAGGCAAATGATATCACGACTGACAACGTAATAGATGTCTTTTTGAGCCGAACGTGCTCCCCAGTGCTCCAGACAGATAAAATTAACGGGAGTTTACAAGATCGTCCTTTCCAGACTGAGGCTCGTGATAGAGATGAGCTAGCAAGGGCCTCCCTCGTCCTGTGAGAGGCCACAAACTCAGCGAAAGGGAAGGTTAGGGGATCAGATGTTTGTGGACTGGCTGCCTGAGAAGTGATATTTATGTAGGAAAGCCAGAATCATAATATGTCTTTCTGCACATTTCTTTCAAAGATTTTGGCAAAAAAATGATTGCAAGTGTATAAGAGCGTCCTAAATTCCTACTGAAATGATTAGATGACAGAAGAAAATTATGTAGGGTGGAGGGAAATGGGATGCTGTAAATGTGAGCAGTCCTCTTAGGAAATTGTGAGCTTATTCTGATTACAGTGAAAGTTTCTAAAGGGTCTTTAATAAAGAAAGTAAGATTGGTTTCATAGCCCATAACCCCCAAAATACCACAATAATGCAGCTCAACCAGATTAGGTTTAAAATGCTATTTGTTTTAGAAGTTAGTGATGCCGAGCTCCTGTTCACTTCCCCAGCCCCATACCACCTTGTACCTGAAATTCAGGTCACACTTGATCATTTCCCTTTGCCCAACAGGCCGTGCCTTTTCCTGCTTAGAGGACTTTGCACGTGACTTTCTTGCTTGAAACAACTGTCCTCCTTTTGGAGGCTGATGACTCCTTGTCTTTGAAGGGTCATTTAAACTCATACCTTCTGTGAACGAGGTCTGTACCTCTGACCTCCCCCTATGCACACACCAACAACTTTTCCTGCTCCTGTACCCTCACTGCTTCTTCTCCTCAACGTGGTCATTTTCTCATGTTGGTGCAGTCTAATTATGGGACTGTTTCCCATTCTCTAATATCTTTACTCTTCTGTCACCTGGCTTCTAACAGAGCATCTGGCACCTGCTTCTAATAGCATCTGCCACAATGTGCCACCTCAGTAAATATTTTTTCAGTGGATGTAGATAGCTGTAAATAAGAAGCATGGGTGGGTGGAAGGAGTTCATTGAGCCGTGACTTCAAATTCCTTCCCTGGCCCTGGGAGTGTAGGAGCTGTAGGCGAGTTCTCAGCGTCTCTACTCCTCATGTCTTCTGATCTGACTAAAGGAGAACATGATTCCTAAGGCATAGGGTTTGGGGATAAATTAATCACATGGGTCAGATGCTCTGCCCAGCACCTATGGGCCCTGTAGAGTATTTGCTGAAAGAACCACAGCTACCATAGCTTCTGAAGGGGGTCCTCAGAGAGAAGCACTCCAAATGGTCTGAGCAAGGCTCAATCGCTGGAATAAGTATATAAAGTCCCAAGGGACTCCTTTGAAGAAATCCCTCTCCATTGTTCAGCAGATACTGGTGTGTGGTGAAAACTGCAGCATTGTTTTCCAAGAGTTGCGACTCATAGTCATGTAAGGCTCCACACACGGTTTCATCAGCTTCAGCCAGAGGATGCTGATGGCAAATTCTAACCCATTTCCAGCTTCATCTGCTTGCTCTGCTCAGCCTTCTGCAGTTTAACAGGTTCCAGACAAGATTCCAGGGCCTCGTCCTAACGCAGGAAGGTGTCTTGGGTTAAAAGAGTGTCTGACACATCCCCCCTATGTGGGCCAGATGGTGTTACAGGACAGTCTGCCCAGTCAAAGCCATGGCCCGTGAGCAGGATTGCCCTGCCTCTGTGATGGTCTGCTGTTCCAAACACGTTTCCGCCAGAAGCCTGCCAAATTGCTGTGATTGGTTGGATGGGCTTGGATGTCTGGTGCCAAAATGAGGGACCCCTAAGTCCCAGCAAGGCCCTTGAACCATAGCAAAGACTTGACCTTTTTCTGACCCCTAAGCCCACCAGTCACTCTCTGGTGAGATACAATTTCCCTCTGTTTTGTGAAAACTGTAGTAAAATATATATATGAAATGGCATGAATCCATTACAGAAATAAAAATAAAACCAAAGACAAGTAGAATTTCATAAGTTCAACTAAGCATAAAATAACTTACAATAGTTGAAATGCCCTAAAGTTGCTGAACACATGATACGGAAGGAGAAAATTAACTGTAGTTGAAATACACTGTGCAAAGCATTATTGGGATGTTGCTGAAAAGCAGGAGGGCAAGAGAGCTCAGACAAAGCAAGGATGCGAGCAGCCATGCACAAGGAAGAGAAAGGAAAGGGTTTTGTGGAACAGGCAGTGCTGTGGAGACACTTCTTCTCAAAGACCACTTGAGGCTTTGCTAAATAAAGCAGACAGGTAATTCAGAGGAAGAGCAATTGACGGAAACCAAAATTACAAAGAAAATTGTGTTGTATCTAAA
The DNA here is from genome assembly GCA_004026745.1 of Myrmecophaga tridactyla. NCBI lineage: Eukaryota > Metazoa > Chordata > Mammalia > Pilosa > Myrmecophagidae > Myrmecophaga > Myrmecophaga tridactyla. The sequence goes on along the minus strand of PVIY010013763.1, from coordinate 49,493 downwards.
AAGTGCAAAAATCATCTAGTGAACATTTTTCGTTCCATACACAGAAAAAACTATACTATTCTAAGAGTGATGGTTCTGGGAATAAAAAAAGTTGTCATATGCTTAGGTGGACAAGTGAAGGAGATGTTTCCGATCATTTGGGATGTTTGTGACAGTCTAGAACCTGAGGCTTTGATCACAGTGGCGCCACCTCTCCTTCCCTTACCACCTCCACCCATCCCTTCAGGAGTACAGCCACCTAGAAACAGAGCGTGTCCACAGAGCATGTCCTAGGACATCCATGCTTTTATTCATTGACATTTATTTAGTGCCTGCTCTGTGCCCAGGTCTGTTTCAGGTTGCTGGATATACAAAGACAGTGTGAGCACCTGGTGCCATGAAAGACATATGTTGACTCCCAGTCTGTTGAATGAATTAATGATTGAATGAGTGGATGGGTGGATGGATGGATGGAGAATGCAAGAATGGATAAGTGAATCAATGTGGACTCTCCTGTTCCCTGGCAGAGGTCACACTCCAGTAGGTGGAAACAAGGGAATAGAAGAAGACTTCCATGTACTCTATTAGGAGTCCGTGCAGGACCCAGTAGGTCCCAGTGGGGAGGGGGATACTCACCCTGGGAAGTCAGAGAGGACTTCCTAGAGGAAGACTGAAGGGACACTGAGGCTGAGCCTTCAAAGATGACCTCCTGCTTCATGCCTGCATTGTTCTTTAGCTCCAGCCTCTGATTCAGACCCCACCCTTGAGGGAGTCTTTGCTCCCAGGGGTGAGTTCAGCTTCTCTGTGGGATCCTTGATGCAACTAGTTGCACAGTTGCCACTTGCCCAGTGACTCAATCTGTTTCTGACCAATCTGGGGTGGTGGTCCCACCTGACCCAGCCCTTGGCCAGGGATCTGGCCATGGTGCCAGACCTTGTGTCTAGCCAATGTGGTTGACTAACACTCCCTGTGGACATGCCAGGGTCCCTTGTAACACGACACTTTACCTGGATATGTATCTGCCTAGTTTGTTCTTGAAGGTAAAACCAGGAGAAGCAAATGTAGCTCATTCCAGAATCATTTGGAACTCATAAAGAGAATCACAATCAGGTGAGTGGGAAAGTGGGAAAGGACAGGATAGGAGGAGGAGTGGGGGCCCACCACATTCTCATTTGGCTGTCCCTTACCACCTGCCATGGCCTCTGAGCTACCTCTGAGGGACCCAGAGTGTATTTACCAGGTATCAGGCATCTTCAGAGAAACAAACAGAACCGACAAGATATACATGTGAATATTAAGAGATTTACCATGGGAATTGGTGAATTGGCTCATGCTACTGTGGAGATTGGCAAATCTGAATAACATAGGCCAGGTCACAAGCTGGGAACTCAGTGAAGATGACAGTGAATTCCCCAGGAGAAGCAGCCTGGTGGAAGCAGAGATAAAAATTCTTTCTCACTGGGGGAATCCTCAGTTCTCCCTTTAAGACCTCAAACTGATTCGATGAGATTTCTTTCATTGCCAAAGGCTGTCTCCTTTGTTGATGGTAGACGTAATCAGCCACAGATGCAATCAACTGAACAATGATTTAAATCCATGAAATCCCCTCACAGTAAAGAGAGGGTCAGTGCTTGCTTGACTAAACAGCTGGACATCATAACATGACATGAACTTAACCTTCACCCTGAGGCTGCCTGGAGTCTTGTGGGGACCATGAAGTGTCTTCTCTTCCAGCTGGAGGCTGAGGTGAGGAAGGGAAGATGGTGAGAGATGGCAAGAGAGATGTGACCAGATCTCTCTTTTTTCTCTGAAACCTTTAATTGCTAATGACTTTGAGTGGAATTAGTTAAAGAGGTTCTTTGTGTTCAATCTTTTTTTGTTCAAAGTCGTTATTCACTGTGGTTAGTAGGGATGTTTGAGACAGCCCAGCCTGGCATATTCCCCATCACGGCACTTTATAAATGTTCATGCTGATTAGAACTTTTATTTTTCATAATGACCCACTAATGTAATGATAATGCAAGTAATAGTCCATATCTAATGGTTTCTTGTTCAAGGGCTGAGGGAATTCATTTAAAGTATTTAGTGCCAAACTCCTAAAAGAAAACTATTTAAGCTGCTGCATTTACTTACGCATTTTTATGAATCTCTGATAATAAAAGGGAATGATCTGTCTGGAAAGTTGGGAATAAAGGAAAAAGTTCAGGTCACTTGTGATGGCATTTTGATGGTCTCTACACCATTTCTTTATGGGAGAGCTGCTAAGAAACCTTGAGTTCTAGGCCATTGACAGGGCTAGGGAACTCTAAGTGGGAAGCTGGGTTTTCTGCAATACATGGAGCTGTTGCAGGGTCAGTGGCACTGGGCTGCCAATGGGTAAGGCTGGTGGGTAATGGGCAGGGAGTTATAGTGGAGACAGAGATCAGAGTGCTACCCTTCAGGCCAGAAGAGAGAGGAATCTATGAGTTTACTGAGCAATCCTGAAAGACTGGAACCTTCTCATGGAATCAGACTGAGCAAAGTGGCAAAGCTACGAAGGCTACCCCATTCACCATCAGCCTTCTCTTCTCATTCTGAGCCCTTTGCCCCCTAGTCTACTTTTGGCCATCCCTCCCCCATCTGTGGTTTCTTGTGTGTATTCCTTGAAACCTGCTCTCAGTAACACCTTGAAGGTGAATAAGTATAGTTCCTGTATCCACTCTGGAGTGCTGGCACACTAACTGTTAGTTTGAACTGTTCATTGAAAAACTCTGAGTGCCGTTAAAGGATTTCAGATAGCAGATTGGGAGTTTGGTCTAAGGAACCTTTAGACAGGGCATACATCTTCCTCCTCACCCGTGAGTAGGGTTGTCAGGTGAAATACAGGATATCTAATTGACTTTGAATTTCAAATAAACAACATGTGACCTTTTAGTATAAGAATATCCCAAATATTGCACAGTTACACTAAAAATAATTTGTCTATCTGAAATTCATATTTAACTGAGCATCCTGTAGTTTCATTTGCCATATCAGAAGACCCTATCCATAAGCCCTAGCCCTCATTTCATCTTGGGTTCCTGAATGTGACCTAGGATGAGAGAGACATTTCCCAGCAACAAAGGTATCAGTGAGTGAGTACACATGATGGAGTCCTCCACTCATTCCCTCTCCGGACCCAGGGGGTTCTGCTTCCCCCTTTTGTCATCTTGGTTCGCTCAGGTAAGCGTAGGCACTCACAGTCTAGCCTGTGTCCAGGCTGTGCCAGGTGAGAGGGCACAGTGTGAGCCCTTCCCACTTGTGGGAGATGATGGGCGTTGCACAGTCACACACATTAGCCATCAGTTCTGAGTTCAAGTCCAGAGGTAGGACTTTGGTCAAATGACACGCTCTCCAAACCTCAGTTTCTCATTTGTAAAACGGACATTATAACCACCTCATTGGATTGTGAAGCATCTGGCTGGTGGACGCTGTGACGTGCCTCCCAGGCCCAACTTCAAAAAAGTAGTAATTGTCACAGCTGCTGGGACAGAAACAGCCTCCAGCTGTCCACCCCTTCGGGAATTGCCTCAGCTGCCAGGAGGCCTCTTGCCCAAAGTTAGACTCCTTCCCGGGGTGTTCCCCATATGGTGACCGATCCACACAGGATTATAAATGCCCGTCCATCTCAGCCCCACTCAGGACAGCTCTGGCAAAGCCATGCGAACTCCAGAGCATCCCTAGGATTCGTTGAGGACATGGTTGAGCCTGCTTCACAGCTGTGCCTCTCCCTCGGCCTGGCCCTGCACTCCTCCCCCAGGGACTGATCCCAAGGGCATCCTTTCAAATACACCCTGCTCCTTACACGACATTGGAGAATCTGATTCCCAGGAAATCCAACCTGCAACATGATGCCATTCCTGGCACAGAGTACAAGTGCCCACCCCATGGAAAACACTGATAAAAACATCACAGAATAGCAACAGTCAGACATTAACCTCATTTCCCTATGGTACCTCCTGAACCTAAATATTTTGACAAATATTATCTTGGGATATTTGGCAATTCCCGGACGATTTATTGAAAGGAAACACTGATTCCTTAGGCCCACCTCCCTTCCCCTTTTAGAGATGCACAGCCCCAAATGAAGTGTCAACTGGCCTCTCAGGCTCTCATCACTAACACCTATGACAGCTTGTGTGGAAGATGACTTTCAGCAGATAAATTTTGAAAGTCTAGAAATCATGTAATTAGTTCAACATCATATTCCCCATCCACCTCAAGTGTGAAATGGAAGTTTGATCCTCATCATTATGATAAAGTCCCTTCCTTTTATCTTTGTGGGGCATAATATAAATAAATGTCTTGTGTGTGTGTGTGCAGGGGAAAGCCTGTTCTCTGAATGGGCTTCCTTCTTTATAGTGACGTCACTGTCATCAATTAGATTGCCGACTTCTCAGTGGAAGGTCTGTGCCTGCAGCTGTGCCCCTCTTGGTGGCTGACTTAGGGCTGGGAACACAGCAGGTGCTCAATAAATGCTTGAGCACCATTGAGCTACTTGGTCTCAGAAGGCCAGATCCTTTTTGTACGTCATAACAGCTTCAGGAAGGTTTGCTTAGAAGCTTGAGTCCAAGAACACGGGAGCAGTTGTAGTGGGAAAGGGTGAATCCCTCTCCCTGTCCTGAGACCCATCCAAGCCCAGGGGGAGAGGAGCTCTGGACTTGAGGCAGGAGTGAAGAGAGAGGCGGGCACAGCCAGGAGACTGGAAATAGCTCAGAAGATTAGGCAATAAATGGGAAAAGAGGCAAGTGAGGAAGACATAATGATAAGCCTGCGTGGCAGGCAAGGAGTGTTGTGTTTATATACAGGCTAATGGGGAGTTACTGGAAGGACTTACACAGAGAGGTGGTGTGGTCTCATGTGTGTGAGAGAGAGGCTGCAGTGTGGAGGATGTGGTGGAGAGTGCAGTGCTGGGGAGACTCTGGAGGCAGCAGCAGCTCTCCAAGCAAATGACGGAGAGTTTGCCCAGGCAGTGGAGATGGAAATCAGACACTCAAAGGAGATATTTTGTAAGGTACAAACAGTAGACGTGAAAGATGAATTCACAGAAAAGGGAGAAGAGAGGCTTTTAGATGGTTATCCTAGCTTTTCTTTTTTACCTTCTTTCACCTGTCTGCCTGCCCAGATTATTATGCAAGACCTAGTAAAGGTCCAGCTCCACTTCTGGGGAGCCTACAAAGATCGGACAATGACCAGCCTCTGCAATGACGTTCCTGTGAAATTAATTCTGAGTGACCCATGACGTGGGAGCTCTGGATCCTGTTCTCAGTTTCAGGCGTGGTTGGGTGCTTATCTGGGCCTTCCCTTGTCTCCTTCCTGCCTCTGGACGCACAGTAGATTGAGTCTTTATAGTTATTTCTCAATGGACCAAACTTGTTTCTCCCATGCAATTTCCTCTGCCTGGAGCGCTCTCCCACACCTCTAGCTGTCAGGTCTCAGATCACCTGTCACTTTTGCAGGGTGGTCCTCCTAAACACCCCATTTAGTCACTTCTCTTCAACATATGTCTTCATTGGGTCCTGTACTTCAACTTCTTAGCACTTATCCCAGTTGTAATTATTAGTGTAGTCACCTTGTGCTGTCTCTATTAGCTAGCATAGTAACCCCACCACCACACACACACACACACACACACACACACACACACACAACAGCTACTCATTAAATAAATATCCATTCAATGGAAGAGCTGCTTGTGGACTGCAAGGTGCAGGGCATGCAAGAGGAGTCAGCATTCACAAAAAGTTATTTTCAGTGGGGATGAAGCCATGGCCTCTCTCAACAACCTTTTCTAGGATTTAACTATACCCACACCATACATTCATTTATATATGTACCTTAAGTGCAATTATTAAGGTCAAGATATTTAACACTGATATAAAGTTTACAGTCTATATTCCAATTTTTCATATGTCCCAATAATATCCTTTTGAGTCTTCTCTCCTCCCTTGTTGGTTCCCTTCCAGGATCATGTATTGTCTTTAATTGCCAATGTCTTTTTAGTTGTTCTTTCTTCTTCTTTTATTGTGGGAACATATGCAGTTTAAACTTTCCTAAGCATACCATTCAGTGGGATTAATTACAGTCACTATATTGTGGTAACTCACCACCTTCCTTGCTAAAACTTTCCCATCTCCCCAAATAGAAACCCTACACCCCATTCCCTCTGCCCCCACCTCTGGCAACTTGAACTCTAATTTCTGTCCCTATGAGCTGCATTTGTCCAATATTTTCTTAGTAGTTTCTGTGGGGCTTAAATTTAATACCCTAAATCTATAGCAATTCTGTATGCTTTGATATTGACTTAAATTCAGTAGTATGCATAAGCTGTGTTCCTTTACTCTCTGCCCCTCCCACCTTTATGTAATTCTTTTTTTGAATTACATGTTTATACATTGAGTCTCAAATCTCTGATTTCTCATTACACTTTAGACATTTGCCTTTTAGATCCTGTAGGAAATGAAAAGTGGAGTTACAAACCAAAAATATACTAGTACTGGAATTTATATTTACTCCTGTTGTAACCCTTACTGGAAATATTTCTTTTTTTGGCTTCTATCTATTGTCTATCGTCCTTTCCTTTCAACCTGCGGAATTCCCTTTAGCATCTCTTTAGGGCAAGTCTAGCAGTGAAAAACTCCCTCAGCTTTTATTTATCTGGGAATGTCTTAATCTCACCCTCATTTTGAAAGACAGTTTTTTTGGATATAGAATTCCTGGTTGGCAGTTTTTTGCTTTTAGTACTTTAAATGTGTCATCCCAATGCATTCTAACCTCCATGGTTTCTTACGAGAAGTCAGCAGTTTATCTTACTGAGGTTCCTTCATATATGGCACATTGCTTCTCTCTTGCAGCTTTCAGAATTCTCTCTTTGTCTTTGGCTTTTGACAGTTTGATTATAATATGCTGCAGCGTGAGTCTATTTGAGTTTATCCTGTTTGGGGTTCATTGAACATCCTGGATGCATATATTCATGGCTTTCAATAAATTTGGGAAGTTCTCTACTATTATTTCTTTGAATATATTCTGTCCTTTTATTCTCCTTCTGTTTTTGGGTCTCAGCACTGCACAAATCAATATACTTGATGGTGCCCAACAGGTCCCTCAGGCTCTGTTCACTTTTCTTCATTCTTTCTTTTTCTGCTCTTCAGTCTGGATGATTTCAGTGGCCTTATGTTCAAGTTCAATGATTTTTCTGCCAGCTCCAATCTGATGTTGAACCCCTTTGGGGAATTTTTAATTTCTGTTCCTACAGTCTTCAGCTCTGGCTCCTTTTCATAATCCCTGTGTCTCTGCTGATACTCTCTGTGTTCATCTAATGTTTTCTTTAGTTCTTTGTTCTTATTTTACTTTAGCTGTTTGAGCATATTTAGAGCCATTTTTTGAAAGATTTTCATATGTCCCACATCTGATCCTCCTCATCAATGATTTCTAATGCTTTGATTATTTCCTTTGTCTGGGCCATAATTTCTTGATTCTTATGCAAACTTTTGTTGAAACCTTAACATTTTGACATTTTAGTGTGTTATCACTGGAATTTAGACATTGATGTGTCTGTTCCTTAAGCTTGTATCTAGTCAATAATATGACTGAGCTTTCTTTGAATTCCAGTGGTCTCCTTCAGGACTTATCTGTGTAATAAGTTTAGAGAATAGCTCCAGATCAAAGCATGGGGACAGTCCTGAATCATTCTGTGCATGTATTTTATCTTGGGTATGTACATATGGCCCTGAAAATTTCCCCAAATGTCATCTTTTACATAGGGAAGAGTTCCCTCACCTTCCTGGGTACAGCAATGTATATCTTAAACCCAGAAATCCCTTGCCCCAGACAGCCACTTGACTGCTCTCCCACAGTATTCTGTTGGAGAACTTGGCTGTCTTCTACCTGCAGGCAAGACCCTCAAACTACTGCCATATAGATTGGGTCAACCATACATGCTCCCACAATGCGTATGAAGATCTGCTTTCTCTGGAATCAGAACCAGGGATATGCACTGGGAGCCTGGGCCGTCTTCATGCCAATCCAGTGAATTGGAACCAGCCAGGGTGCCATGAGATCATACCACTTTTAAGTGGCCTTTTGCTTGATTTGGTGTTCAACTGTTATTGCAATCCTTTACCTGTTTTCTATAGCTTTGAGAAGTATGTTTCTGCCAGTTTTGCATAGTTGTTCAGAACTTCTATTGAGGGATGAATCCCTGAAGCATTTTCCTACCTCATAGGGTTTTGACCTGAGCAGCAATGGTGGTACCATTTTCTTCTTTCCCAGGAGCAGTTTTGGAAAAGAAATCTAATATTTCCTTCTGTTCTAAAGTGTCAACTAGAAGTGAGGTGTTTCCTGAACATTGGACTAGGATAAATAAATTATACCTGCACAGGGTTTCATCTTTAATAAAAGACCTAGTAACTCAGATTGAAAAGCTGAACATCTTTGCTTTCCCTTTCTACCAGAGCCATGGGCTGGGTCTAGGGACATAGGGAACATCTTCTGAGTGTGCCCAGCATGCTTGCTTTCTTAGGTCATTGGGAAATTCTAAAGGATAATATTCATATGGCCACCCTACAAGCATGCCTTGGATTACTTTAATCACAAATATGCTTTGTACCCATTCTTATCTGATTTCTACCATCAATGATTCCCACAGTGATGTACAACCAATAAGTCAAAGGATTCCAAAATTCCAGAACAGACTCATGACTGTCCACTGCATTGCTATTATGATCTATCTCAAAAACCATATCCCAACTAGTTAGGCCCGAGATATAGAAATCAGAAGCGGGATTTATATCTTATTCATTTGTTTTCTCATTTTTCTCCTTAAAGAAATCTATGCCTAACCCTCCTTACCGTTCTTTCCCAAGATAGACACTTAAGTTCAGATATAATATTCCTCACATTCTATATCTACCCAGTCGTAGTGTCCACCACTTCTCTTAGGACAGGATGGCAAATATATTTTGCCTTAAGATTAGTAGAGGCTGCCAAAAGCATTGTGTTGAGAAAGCATCTGAGGCCATGTCCAGGTTTGGTGGGGTTGATTGCTCACATCTGCCATGGGTATGAGGGGAACACTGGGTCTGTCCCCTTGTCCCAACACATATCAATTACATCTAGTCTATGCTGACCGTCCCCAGCCATTTCTATGATTCTGCTTCTTTTCTAATTAGTTTTTTAGGTCTGAAACAGGGTCCTGCACATCATAGATTTTCAGTATGTATTTATTGAATGAATGAATGAAGGCATGCTACCTGTCAATTTGCATTTTTTATAAAGTTAACCTTAGGTAAAGACTTTGAAATGTGGGATCTGAGGGCATAACCAGGCACCCTAAATAGCAGCTCTGAGAAAGCATCCCACAGACCTCAAACTGCAGGGATTGTAATGAGTATCCCAGTTGTTATGCTATGGGCTGTTTCCAGCCAATAGCTAAGTGTGGGGATACTAAGGGACATTAAGGTAGACCCACTCCTGGGAGAAACGAGACTCCTCTCACTGCCATTTGACTTGAGGACTCCCTGAAGGCTTTGGCTTTGCTGAATCTTCCTTAGACTACATGGCAGTCTAAGACATTTTCACCCAACCTTCTCTGTCTCTCTCTTTTGCATGACATTCATTTGCATCAAGGTCTAACTCCTGTTTTCCCTCCCATGGCCATTTTCCGTAGTAAAATCTTTGCATGGTTAGTGCTGTCTTGGTGTTTGCTTCTTGGAAGACCTCGACTAACACCTGCTGATATCAGAGAGGGGCAAGGGATCAAGTAACCTTGTAAGATGTGTCATCTGGGGAGCAGAGGGAGGTCTTGCCCCTGCCTTTTGGAGAGGATGTAATATGGACTAGACTGGGCTCATGGAAAAATCCAATGAGTGGAGGCATCGCAGCTGACAAATTCTATCCTTGTGGAAAAAAAATAAAGGAGAGAGAGAGAGAGAAGAAAGGAAGGGAGGGAGGGAGGCAGAGGGAAAGAAAAGAAGGGAATGAAGACTTAAAATTTGAGGAAATGATGGGAATTAGCTTACGGTTGTTTTTATAAATATTTCCATTTCATTAACCTACAGTATGCCTGATAAAAAGACTATCAATGACATGGTGCCCATTTTTAATTCTGCACAGTAAATTGTACTTATCGTTCATTCCTTGTTCTTAAGAATAAACTCTCCCAACCCTAAATCAGTTCATTGCTAGTCTCTTTGTGTGCTTGGTTAAGATAATAGGCATATTTGGTTCTCCACCCAAATGTCCATTGACATTCTGATTTCATGAGAGAAATTGCTTTTCTTCCTGGGACTTTCTCATCCTGCCCCTTAGATGCATATCTTATTCCATGTTGTACTGTTCCAGGCCAGTGTTCACCCTTTGCCAATTTCCTTCATCCTTGTGCCTCCTTCCTCTTTGTTTCTCTTTTCCCTGCTTCTTCCTGGTTTAATTTTCCCCAGAAGTGTTGGTGTACATGGAAACTAAAATTCTCTTCATCAACCAAAATTGTTAGGAAGTGAATTTATTCAAACCAGAATTCCTGGTTAAGATAATTTATATTTGGGGTAAAATCACTGTACCTGGACCTGTGCTCAGATAATTAGCACAAGCAGTAAGAGCTTGTTCATTCATTCATGATGCTCCATTGACTGCCTACTGCATGCCAAGGCCCTGTCCTTAGTTCTAATGAGACTAGGGGTTTCACACACTTCTTTTGGGAAAGATGCCTTAGGCATTAGAAGACTTTCCAGTTGGAGAATGCCGGGTCTATTTCCCTCTGGGAGAAATTGACACCTTGAAGAGTGGAGTTACCCGTTGAATCACCAAGATGATTTCTCTTTCAAGACACAATGGTTGTCTCCCAAACACCCTGGAAATACGGAGCCCAGATTTATTTCAGAAACTCATCACGATGCTTTTAACCTTTGATGCCTTTTGCAGGAATGATTTATGACGTTTGTTTCTTTTTATGGCAGCTTCTCCAACCAGGTTGCAAGAGATATAAGAACTGTAATTTCAGACAGTTATTCTCTTGACAGCATGCACTCAAATTCATACAAGAGAAAAGGCTCCACTCTCTTTTCCCAAAAGAATCAGAGGTTCTATTACCTACACAATATTACAACAATCGGTGTGCAAGTTATTCAGTCAAACAGTTGCTTTTCCTTTGCAACCAGAAAAATGATTGATTTTTGTCACTACATTGATCTACTTTCTACCAGCTTTGGTTTTGCTGAATTTTCCTTAGACTACATGGCAGTCTAAAACATTTTCATCCAACCTTCTCTGTCTCTCTCCTTCACGTGGCATTCATTTGCAGCAAGGTCTAACCTCTGTTCTCCGTCACATGGGCATTTTCCCCTAGTAAAATCTTTACATGATTAATGCTGTCTTGGTGTTTGCTTCTTGGAGGACCTTGACTAACACCTACTAATATCAGAGTGTGGCAAGGGATCTAGTAACCTTGTAAGATGGTCAACTGGGAACTGTTATACACACATTATGTGTCTCACTTGATGACTTTAGATATCCTTTCTTTCCTTCTGTCCCCTCTGTCCCATTTTTCCATTCTCCTGCTCTATTCTCCACTGACCCCCTTTCTCTTCCTTCCTACTGAGTATTATGTACTATATTTCAAATCCTTTGCCAGGTCATATCGTAAACTGGTCTCAACCCCTTTAAACTCTTAAATATTACTAACAGCCCCAAAGAGCTTTTGTTTTTGTGGCTCACACCTATTGAAATTCATAGTGTTAAAATTAAAATAGAAAAGGTTTTTAAATATACATTTATTAATTCAGATAAAAGCACTAATAAACTCATCACATATTGACAAAATAGTATATTTTTAATTAAAAATAAAATCCAAAGTAAAAAAAATCAGTGGGAAAAGTGCCTTTTTTTTTTTTTGGCATTTCCACAAACAACTTTAGTCTGGTTTAATAGAAGACAGCTGGAATCTCTTCTCTGCTTCTGCATTCAATCTGTTGTGATATCATGTTGTATAGCCTCTGGATAGCTCCCCAGAGACAATGAGGGCAAAAAAAAAAAAAATCTAATAGTATCTTAGTACTTGTATCATAATAGTTTTGACCGCCTGAGCCCCTGAAATGTCTCCTGAACCCACGCTCCCTGGGCCATACTTTGAGAAATGTTATGCTGGGGTTAGGAATGCATACCTGAAGAACCAGCAGCTTCCTCTATCATCTGATAGAGGAAAGACACAAAAGCACGTTCACATCCTAACTTGGTCCTTACTAGGTTGGAGACAAGCAGAGGGGTCTATGGGGAGGGGTGGGGGTGGGGGCGTACAAAGAGAGAGACATAATTCAGCCTGGGCTGTGTCTTTGGAGGGTCAACACAAACGTCCCTGAATTAGCATTCCCTGAGCTGACTCAATGAAAGAGTAGGTGGCATGCCGACATTTCAATGAAAAGGGAACCATCTTGACTGGTAGCTGTACCCTCGGGGCTGGCTGTGAGGGGGACCTTTGGTATTTGGCTCGCAGCTTTATTGTAAGTGTGTATTTGGGGGTAAGGGTGAGGAGAGGCTGTTTGTGCCCATCCTCTACCTCTGATATTCCACAGCTCCCAGAAAAGAGCTAGACTCTGGAGAAATCCAGATAGCAGTGCACATAAATAAGAAGTGAAATTGGCCTGCCAGTACTTTCTTTCTGAAGCATGGTGAGGCAGGTGAATGTTTTGCAATGAATATACCGTAAACCTTATAATTGCCATCCTCGTTCTAAACATCTTGGGATCTAAGGCATGAAATGGAGTTTACAATAAAAGTGTATTGCCCATTTGCTACCCTCCAGAACAAAGCTGATAGCTTGAGTCACGAAGGTTTTGTTTATTAGTTTGCCAGTAGAGAAACGAAAATATGGTGTTTCTGAGGTTAAGAAGAATTTGCACCATTGCATCAGATCTTCTAATTCATTTTGCATTTAATACTTTAAAAGATTTTTCGATGGGTGCGGCTATTTTTGTCTTCTCATACCTTGTCTAGAGGACTTGGTGCAAGGCTGGACTCTCACGGTACAGAAATGAATGCTCACTGTTGCATTGACTTCTGGTCGTGGAGAAGAAGGACTGACCAGGTGAAAAGCTCAGGTCTTCCATCGTGCCCTGATGCCGCATGATTTCCCTCACCTCCCCATGCCTCTGTCCCCATCTGTGAAGTGGGGCCCACACTGCCCTTTCGCAGGGGGCCGTGAGGATTTAATGTGCTCATGTGGAACAGCCAAGGCCCTCAGGCGTGGCAGCTCCTGACTGGACAATGGCAATTGCAGAAAGAATTTTTACATGACTATGTTCAATAACATACACTCCAAAGTAAGCTAAGGGCTGGTTTTAGGGATTAAAAGTGTTTAAAATGCAATGAAGTGTGAAATATTAAAGTAATAACAATCTTGGGAATTACAGACATAACAATTTAGTGCACCCTTCTGTCCAATAATGTTGTTCGGTAGGTAAGGCTTTTTTTTGGTGGGAAAATGAGTTGGATCCAGCAACTGAATGGCGACATTAAACCTTCACGGTCTTTGGGTTTTTTCTTTTCCCTTCCTAATCTAAGTGATCTTTTTTTCTAAATGGCTCCCGATCTCGTCCACAGACTTAATGTAATTGCCCCTGGGAGTTAAGCCTCAGCCTTGGTTGGGTCTTCAGCCCAACGACGGATTTGTTGGGTAATGTGGGAGTTGTCCATTTGGGGTGCCTTGGGCACATGTGGGGCCCGCTCCCCACCTGTAGAAGTTGGGAATTGAAATGCATTTACTGGGGCCTGCATAGTGCCAGTCAGCCCTGGGCCAGCCCTCACTGGGTCTCCTTTTATCCTCCTCAACAGCCCTGTGGAACTGGTCTCACCTCCATTTTATGGAGAAGCAGAGGCTCTGGAAGGTTGAAAGATGTGCCTCATATCAGTTAATGTAGGTGGTATCAGAGCTATTAAGCCTGGTACCCCCCTGGCACCCAACCTTAGGGTTTGTCTTAGGGCACGTTTTAGTTCTTGGCTTTATCCAGACAGCTTGTGTAGAGCCCATTTAAAGTCTTATTTTTGTAGCACTATAAAACCCCTCCGTGCATGGCCCCTCCTCGCCCTACTCCTGTCACATACCGGTATGCGATGGAGTAATGGCACCTGGTCCACTCTAGGCCGGAGGACATTTAGTAGATGACTTTAAGAATATTCAAACTCGAAACAATCCAGTCTTTATGTAAAACAGATGGCAGCTGGGGCTGAGTGGGAGAAACCATGCATGGTGGGTGGATGTAAAGAAGGATGCAGGAATGGGAAGAAGGAAGGAAGGAAGGAAAGAAGGGAAAGTTCAGGGGTCTCCTGCCCTCGCTGAAAGCACCTATCAAGCAGCAAAGGACTAATGACTCAGTAATAATTTCCTCAAACACATTTTCAGTCAAGTTGAAGCAGTGGAATGTATGCCTTGTCTGAGAACCTTTGCATGTCTGGGACAGACACGGAGGATTTGCATTTAAATCTCTCTAATCGGAACCTCCAGTGCAGGACATACACTGCCCAGAATTAAGAGATGGCTATTGTCTCCCTAAGATTGGGGAGCACTCCCGCTTTCCACCTGGCTGGCGGAGGAGTCCCTGCTGGCTGGAACCGCAGCCCTGGCGTGCAGGAAGGCAAGGGTGTGTTTCCGCCGCTGACCAGCCACTCGCTGTGGCGGGGGCTGCGCTCGGGGCTGCTGCTTCCCCCTCTGGGGCCTCACGGTCAGTGGAAAGAAGGACAGGTCTAGCCAATGGCAACTCAGTGGGTCTGGGGCCTGAGGGCAGGCAGTGCAGGGGGCCCTGTCTCAAGGGAAGGAAACTGGAGTGGGGACAGGAGCTAGATTTGGAAGGATCTGTAGGCAAGAGCCGAGAGAAGGGGATATGTGGAGAGAAACGGACAGCACGCTGAGGACAAAGGCACCCAGGACTGCAGGTGCTTGGGGCCTCGGGGGGGCCTCGGGGGGACCCCATCTAACCTTGTGGTGCAGGGGAGGGGAGGCTGCTGAACGACCCCAGACAGAGGGGAAGAAGCAGATTTGCCTTTTAGGTGGTCTTACCTCTTGTCCTTACTCTGGAACAAGGAATTAGCACCTTTTCAAGATGCTATTGTAGTGATTGAAGGTAGGAATCACTTTATTTCAAGTAACCACACCCACGCAGACTTGTGCAAATAAAAAGTGATAGCTGTTGGGAAGAACTATTGAAAAGCTTCAGGTGGGAAGCTGGTAAGTCCACGAAGGGTGAGGAAGGCATGGGGTCAGAAAATAAGGGTGGCAGGCCAGCCTCTGTGACTTCTGCCGCTGCTTTGGGTGCATCTCTTCTGGTCTGCTCCCAGTTCCTGTCCCCTGGCAGATTGGCTGTCTCTGATTTTAATGTCTTCCCAGTTGAAGACTCATGGCACTGACCTAGTCCTCACGCCTTATAAACTTCCAGCATTGCCATCTGACTATAGCTTCTGGGTCTCTTAGATCAAAGTTCCAAGACTCAGTCTCTGGATGCAGCCTGCCTCCCCCATCTGCTCTCCCAGGGGCAGCTGTCTGCCTTGGTCAGCTCAGCTTTACCAGGGATCAGGTCAGGGGGCGGAAGTCGGGCATGGCAGACCAAAGACCAGGAGGACAACTAGAATATTATATTTATTTGAGTGCCACTAACCTCACTAGAGCATTTTGCAATTGTTAAATGTTTTTCATTCGTAATTTTTTTTTACTCAGGGTGCAGTATTGGACTTCTAAGGATCTAGGAGCTAGCAGTACCCATAACGGTCAACTTTAGGATAAAAGCAGAAGGATTCAAAGGGTAAATCATCAGCCACTTGGCCCTGCAGCTTGGATCGAACATGAATGTATTTTTTCAGAAGTGGAAGCAAAAAGAAAAGAGCCAAGGAGCTCTCCTGAGAAATGCATCTGTGCTCTAGTTAAAGGCGTATTGGGTGGCAAGTCCTAATTTCTTGGTAAATGGAGCAGAAATATCACACTGGTGTTTCCTCTGCATGAGTGCAAAGACGTGGGCCTTTTCCAGACACTGAAACATCATGAAAAAGAGACAAGACAGAGGCAAGAAGTAGCCCTAAAGGGGCATGGTTTGACAGAGTTCGAGGAAGAGTGCACAGCTAATTGGGACATTATCTTGTGAAAAGCTGATAAAAAGTCAGTTCTTCTAAAGTTACATCCAAATAGAGCAAAACATGGGCTGACTGGTCGCAGTCTCTTGGAACAAAAGGCAAAGTATTTGTCTGGGGAGAGAACAGATTAAGTAAGAAATAATAGCTAAGCAATAGACATCAACACCTCCTGCTCTCCCTGGAAAGGGGATGATTCCCCAGGGCCCCATGAAGCCAGGCTTTGGTATGGCTCTTGGGTGATTTCTGTACTTGCCAATAAGCCCTGGTTGATCTGGATGCTGTCCATCTGTCCAGCCTTGAGGCTGGCCTTGCCCTACCTGAGACTGTTCTCCGGCCAGGTCTGACTATTTGCATTTCCCTCATCACATGCCAGGTGCATTTACCTTTGAGCCTTTGCCCATCCCAGTGCCTGCCTGGAACCTTTCACATCTGTCATCCCTGATGAACTCCTTCTGCTCAGGACTGAAACCCGCTTTCCCCAAGAGGCATTCTTGATTGACTATGGCTGGGTTAATGCCTCTCCCCTCCCTTTTTCCATAGCAGTCTGCTTTTCTTCTTACTTCTTACCGCTGTTATGGGTGAAACTATGTCCCCGAAAAACTTATGTTGAAGCCCTAATTCCCGATCCTGATCACATAATCCTCCATACTTTGGAATGTGATCTTATTGGAAACAGGTTCCATTACAGATGGAATTAGTTGAGATGAGTTCATACTGGACTAAGGAGAGCTTCTGACCCAATATGAAGGGTTTCCTTATAAAGAGGGGAGGAGAAATAAACACATAACAGAGAACATGTGAAGATGGAAGTCAAGATTGGAATACGCTGCTACAAGCCAAGGGCTACTAGGGATTGCCAGCTGCTGTGAGAAGTCAGGAGAGAGGCATGGGATGGATTCCTTCCTAGAGGCTTCGAGCATGGCCCTGCCAACACCTTGGTTTCAGATTTCTAGCTCCAGAACTGTGAGACAGTATGTTTCTGTTATTTTAAGCCACGTAGTTTGTGGTACTTTGTTATGGCAGCCCTAAGATAAAACAAAGTCAGTGGCTATCAAGGATCCCTTTCTCTCGTCTGAGAGTCATTTGAGGATAGAGACTGTTCTTTCACCACATTTATTGAGGTAGAATTTACATATCATAAAATTTGCCCTTTTTAAATTGAGTTTTGGCACATGCAATATGGAAGTGTAACCACTGCACAAGATACAGACTTCCTATCACCCCAGAAAGGTTCCTTGATCCTCTTTCCAGTTCACCCCTACCCCAGACCTCGACAACTCCGATTTGTTAGGTCTCACTACATTTACATTTTCTGAAATGGCAGGAATGGTCCCAAACAACATAGTTCTTTGTGTCTGACTTCTTGGACTTAGCAAAATGCTTGGAGACCCATGCATATGGTTGTAAAGAGTGGTCCTTGGTACCTTTTTATTGCTGAGTAGGTGTCTGTTCTAGTTTGCTTTCAGCTGGGATGCAATATACCAGAAATGGAATGGCTTTTTAAAGAGGGAATTTGTTAAATTGCAGGTTTACAGTTCTAAGCCCCTACTAATGTCCAAATTAAAGCAAGGCTATAGAAATATCCAATCTAAGGCATCCATGGAAAGATACTTTGGTCCAAGAAGGCCGATGAAGTTCAGGGTTTCTCTCTCAACTGGAAAGGCACATGGCAAGCACGGCGACATCTGCTAGCTTCCTCTCCAGGTTTCTTGTTTCATGAAGCTCCCCCAGGGGCATTTTCCTTCTTCATCTCCAAAGGTCTCTGGCTACATGGACTCTCCTGGTTCTCAAGCTTTCTTCCAAAAATGTTTCCTCTTTTAAGGATTCCAGTAAACTAATCAAGAGCCACCTGGAATGGGGGGGTGGGGCGGGCATCACATCTCCCTCTAATCAAAGGTCAATACCCACAATTGGGCGAATCCCATCTCCGTGGAGATAACCTAATTCAGTTTCCAACCTACAGTGCTGAATAGGGATTAAAAGAAACTTGCTGACTCCACCAAATGGATCAGGATTAAAACATGGCTTTTCTAGGGCACATGATCCTTTCAAACTGGGACGGTGTCCATCGTCATATGTATCTACTACAATGTGTTTCTCCGTTCACCAGTCGATGGCTGTTTGAGTTGTTTCCAGTTTGGCTCTATTCTGAATAAAAGTTCTGTGAACACTTGCATATGAGGTTTTTTGAGGAAATTATGTTTTCATCTCTCTGTGAGTGGAATTACTGAGTCATGTTATAAGAAAGAACTGAACTCTTTTCTGCAGCAGCTGTGCTATTTTACATTCTTACCAGCAACGTAGGAGAGTTCCAGTTGTGTCAGGGCCTCACCAGAACCTGGAATTGCCAGTTTCCTTATTTGATTCCTCTGGTGGTGGGTAGTAATAACCCACTGTGGCTTTAATGGGGTCATCCCTGATGACTGTAGATGTTGAGCATATTCTAAGGCTTTTATTTGCCATTCATAAATTTACCTTGATGACAGGTCTGTTCAGATTTTTGCCTATTTTTAATTGAATTGCAAGTTTTTTTTTATGTATTCTGGATACAAGTCTTGATGAAATATGTTTTAAAAATATGTTCTTGCAGTCTATGGCTTTTTTTTTAATAAAAAAAATTCTCAGGAGTGTCTTTCAAGGAACAGAAGCTTATGGTTTTGATAGTGTAATATTTCAACTTTGCCTTTTATTGTTTATGCATTTTGTATCCCTTCTAAAAAACCTCTGCCCAACCTAAGGACACTAAGATTTTCTTCTTTGCTTTCTTTAAAGGTTTTATAATTTTAACTCTTACATTTACCATCATGATCATTTAGAGATGTTTTGGGTGTGATGTGCTGTAAGGATTGAGGTGTTCTTTTTTTGGCATATGCATATCCAATTTTTACAGTTCATTTAATGAAAAGATTATCCTTTCCGCAACTGAATTTGTCAGAAATTAACTGGCCAAATATATGCATCTCTATCTGTAGACTCTTTGTTCTGTTCTCCTGGTCTATATGTCTATCTTTATCTTGATACTATACAATCATGCTTAGGGTAGCTGTCCTGAAATCAGATAGCGTAAGTCCTCCAACTTTGCTCCTATTCAAAATTATTTTAGCTATGTCAGGTCTTTTTTCATTTTCATAAAGAATTTAGAATTAGCATACTTGCTGAGGTTTTCATTGGGGTATATTGAATCCATAGATAAATCTGGGGGAAATTTATGCCTTATCTATATTGGATCTTCCAAATCATGAATACTGTCTATCTATGAATACTATGTTATTTGGGACCATTCCTGCCATTCCATTTATTTACGCCTTCTTTAAATTCTATTAATGTCTTAGAACAGTGTACACATCTAGCGCATATTTTTTAAAGTTATCCCTTAGTTTTTTCCAATTTTTGATTATATATAATATTGTGCATTGTATTTTTAATTTAAATTAAAAAACGTACACTACTAGTATATAGAAATACACTCAATTTTTTATAGTGATATCTTATCCTATGACCTTCTAAATCACTTATTAATTCTAGTAGCTTTTCTTTGTAGAGTCTGGGATTTTCTATATTGATGGTCATATTGTCTGCAAACAGAGACAATTGTACTTTTCCATTTCCGGTCTGGATGCCTCTTATTTTTCTCTCAGTGTATTGCGCTGGCTAGAAGCTCCAGGACAGAGTGGACAGAAGTGTTCACTGAGAGAATGG
Source organism: Myrmecophaga tridactyla (assembly GCA_004026745.1). Taxonomy (NCBI): domain Eukaryota; kingdom Metazoa; phylum Chordata; class Mammalia; order Pilosa; family Myrmecophagidae; genus Myrmecophaga; species Myrmecophaga tridactyla. Next base: position 29,690 of record PVIY010013763.1, on the reverse strand, counting down.
ACAGCATTGCCTTGCTCCTGCTCTTAGGGGAAACACTTTTACTGTAAAGCATGATATGCAGGGTCTGTATTTTGCAAATGTTCCATATCTGGATAAGGAAGGTCCCTTCTATTCAGATACTTTACTGATAGTTCTAAGTACTAGCAGATGTTGAATTTTGTCAAATGCTCTTTCTACAGATACATTTTGTTATTGCTGTTATTGTTGTTGTTTTGCTCCCAGTTTATTCTCGATGCTTAGAATGTTTTCCGCACAATTTATACACTTCAGAAATATTTGCGGAATGAATGAAGCTAAATATCTCTGAGATTACTCAGCACCCAAGAGCGTGAGATGGCTGTGGGGGTTAAGAGTATTTGAACGCTTACCCTGCGCCAGGGGTATGAGGTTTGAGATAATTGATAATTGAGATAATTCTCATGCTGGCCTCACACCAGCCTTTGAGATGAGTGTCTCTATTTTACAAATGAGGAATGTGTTATAAATGAATGATTATCAGTGTAGTAAAACATGGTTGGTATGTGGGGAAGAAGTCTTGTGTTTCATTGCTCAATAGAAATAAAAAAAGCAATAATTAGGCTCAGAAAAAATGCATATCTATCTATATATATATATAAAGGAGTCTAGTCCCAAACATGATGCAAGCTAAACTAGAGTGTAATTTGGCCATTTGGTGGAGTGCAAGAATAAAGGATTTTGGACGGTTTGGATGCAAGGAACGTTGTCCTTGGAATGTCTGCTCGACCACTAAGAAAGGAAAGTAATGCTTGCACAGTGCCCGGTGCAGCTATGAATGATACCCTCATGGTTAAAATAATATAAATTTACTGTCTGGATTTGCAACCCTGAGCATTTGATCTGTCGACAAAGCATAGAAGACTTGATCTTCAGTGCACATCAGAGCACAGATGTGTGTGAAATTTGACAAAGAAAAAGCAGAGACGGAGCTGAAGGATGTTAGTGGGCGAGAACTAAGAAAACTGTAGGGATTTTAAACATTCTTATTTTCCAAAAGAAAACATTAAGAACATTTAAACCCCTGTGAAAGTCAGTTCCTTTCCTAGAAAATGAGATATAGAGTCTTCCCTAATGGGGCCGTTGTGAGGATTGATTAATGTATGTAAGGAGCCTCCTAGGTGGTAGGCACTGAAATAACTAGTATTGGTGGAGAGAGTAAGAAGAGGAGATAGAGGAAAATAAGCCTATCCCCACTAATGAGGGAAAAAAAAAACCCTCACTTTTAATGGTTATAAACCACCTCTCCTGCAGGTACTATCCGTGCCCAAGAAGCAGAGTTGTGAATCTGAATAATGAAAGGGAAACACAGGGTCTCTGAATGACATGAGAACCCTGTGAGTAGTGCCATCCCCATTTTACTGTTGAGGGGGTTGAAACTCTGAGAAGCCAACTGGCTTGTGCGGGGCCCATCAGGAAGTGTCTAAGCCACGGCTGAGATCCAGAGACTGTGACTCTAGATTCCACTGTCTGCCACGGAGCCAAGTGGCACAATGAATGTGAAGGCTGGATGAGCTCCTGGCGTATGCTCTGTACACAATTCTAATGAATAGGCTCCAAGGTTTAATTAAGGGGAAGAAAAGATTAATTGTTTCTCCCCAACAGCTGCAAATTATTTACATTGCGTTTGTGTTGATGACTAATAAAAGAGCAAAGGAGTGTGGGGACAGCCCAGCATGGTTGTAATTCTTCCAAGGTCCATAATGAAGCACCTGTTTGCATGCCAAAATGTGAGCGTGGATGAGCCTGCTGTTCCCCGTTCAGACCAGAAACGGGCAGTGCTGCTGTCCACCCTGGGCATGGTTCAATTAGCAGAAATGGGTCGCAGAGGTCAAAGCATATGCCCCTGCCCCACTAAACTGCCTCGCAGTTAGTTTGAGGTTGGTGCAGGGTGGGTGAGAAGGAGAAAAATGGTAGCCCCGGCTGAGCTTACAATCCTCCTGGATGCTGAGCAGCCCTCCGCTGACCTGCTGAAGTCTGATGGGGAGGCGACAGCAGCTACTGCAGCTGAGGTTTTTTCAGCTCCATAAGCTCTGGCTTTGGGCATGGCTGCTGGAAAAAATGTCATACAGTTAAAAACACGCCCATGCACATGCGCCTATATATTTGTGCTTTTTGAATATCATGAAGTATGAATAGTTTTAAAAATGGTTCTCCCAAAGCAGGCCACAGTGGCTCAGTGGCAGAGTTCTCGCCTGCTATATTGGAGGCCCAGTTCAATTCCAGGTGCCTGCCCATGCAGAAAAAAAAAGGCTCTCCCAATCATTAATTCCTGATCATGCGGTCTCGGGGAAGTCACACCTGGTAAGAAGCAGTGTCTTCATCTTCATAATGGCACACCTGCCTCCCAAGTTGCTGGGAGGATCATTACACATTGGGGGCACCTGTCCAACTGCAAGGCAGCATGTGAGGGTGGCCTCAGGGCACCTCAGACTGTTCTGGGGCTCCCTCTAACCTGCTATTTTGATTCTAAAACACCTGTCCTTCACCTCGACTTCTGTGAGAGTATGTATGGGAATAACATGAAGGAGAATCCAAAGAGCTACCAGTTGAAGGATCAGATCAATATTTTAGAAAGGTTATTGATTTTGTGTGGACCATGGAATTGGGTGGAGCAAAAGATTTGATATTGGGAGGCCAGTCAGGAGGGGACCAGACAGGAGGTGGCAGGGCCAGAATGAAATCCATCTAGACATACCAGAAGAGTTGACAGAAATTGGGTATTTACCGGATAAAATGCTCACAAAGAAATATTACACCAATTTAAGATCAAATCTCAGTCTGATTCTCTTCCTTTCATTACTACTTGTTGACAATAAGTATATTCAGTGTATTGAAGTGTATTAATTAATCATTAGGTGATATAATCATTTAGGTGGTCAAAGTATTGAAGTACGACTTAAGGTGCCATATAATTTAGACCATTTAGATAGACACAGTTTTTAAATGATCACAACATATTCGAGTGTTTGTTAGATATTTAAAATAAATGAATGTATGTACATATATACATACCCACATTATGTCTGTATGTATATATATAAAATGCAGTAACATCTCCCAGTGATGGATCAGAGATTAGGTCAAATCAGAAATCCCGACACACGCATCTATAATCTGCTAATCGGTTGATTGTTAATGAACTTTACCTCTGAAATAGTGATAACCTCCAATAGATAATAGAACCTGAGAATTAAAGCTGTAAATCTATTTTTAACAATATCTGCCTGCACTAGGCACAGGGAAATATAAATGATGGGAAGTTGGTGAGCTGAAAGACTGATGGTGTTTGAGTCTTGGTGCTGCCCCTTCCCCTCTGTTTGCCTTGGGTGAGTGGTTGGACCTCTCTGAACTCTGCATCTTCCCTGGGTGTAAAATGGGATTAAAATGGTCTAGGTCCCTCAGGCAATTGTTGGATAAGAACTTATGATTTGTCAGATATACACTATTAATAATATTATCATGGATTAGTTAGTGAAGTGACCTTAAAGTCAATGTTGTTTTGTTTTTCCCACTATTTTCTAGTCAACAAGCACAAGCCCTGGATTGAGACTTCGTATCATGGAGTCATAACCGAGAACAATGACACAGTCATTTTGGACCCACCTCTCGTAGCCCTAGACAAGGATGCACCGGTCCCTTTTGCAGGTAAGATGGCAGCTCACTGTGAGTGCGCTTGGCTCCCGGTGGAGACACGTCGGGAATGAAGCCCAGACTAGACCTTTGTGGCTTTGTTGCCTCCTGTGCATCTTATAAACCAACCTGTGGTTGTAAATCTTGTGTCTCTTCTGACTTCTGTGGTGGACTCTGTATCCCCTTATGGTTTTTCTCCTTCTGTAGCATTTGACACAAGACCCTATTTCTTCTTCTTCTGAGAAATAGTAGATTGCTGAAATGGTCCCTGGAGTTGGAGGTGGACTGGTGACGCTGAGGGGAATTTCTCCTAGAAAGATGACACAAATTAAGATGTGACAAAGTTTGTAACCCACTGTTCCTACTGCCCACATACCAGGGACTGGTTGGAGGCATGTAGCTTGGTAGATTGGCAAGAGAAAAGGCCAAGAGAAATTTGCCAAGCCTAGGCAAGGGCACTGCCCATGAGCTTCTAAGTCGTGTTGCTTCTGAAGGAGGAATTAGAAGACTGGAGAGTCTTCTTTCTGTCTTAAAAGTTGTCAAAAGTACCAAAGTCACTGACATAATCAAAGCTGCAGGTTTACTGAAGGAGAAAGTGCTGGAGCACTCAAGCCAGGGAAGTGGAGTCAGTCTTATTAGCCATCTGGCCCCAAGTGCTTGTAAAGGCATCTGGGGAATGTCCAAGTGGGGGGTTTACAATGACCACTGAGATTAGAGTTCCTTGTTACATAGGAGGGTCTTACTAAGTGGTGAGCAGATATGCACTGATGAGTTTGGTATGCATGTCCATTCTGATAAACTCTCTCTTTTGGGCAGAAAGTTTATCACCAGGTGTTGTTTAACTGCATTTCTGTAAGGTGCTTTCCATTATTCCATTGTCTCAGGAAGCCTCTGCAGGTAAATTGCTTTTGTTTTCTGGAAAATTCTTTTTCTGAAAGGGGTCCCTCTGGGCAATGCCTTAAGCCAGCGGCTATTTTATTTTACTCAACAAAGAGAGACCCTGCTTCCTCCTCCACCTCCTCCTGGAAGGGACGGGTCCCAGGGCTGTGTGGAGAGTGTGGATACGCTGCGGGATCCCAACGCGATTCCAGGGATGGTGGTAGAAAGAAAGGGGTGGTGGATGGCAGGGAGGAGAGGGATTGGGCCAAGAGTTTCTGAAGGTGCTTGCGTCATGGGTGATATTGTTAGCATTTTATAACTGTCAGAAGAAAGACGGGAAATTTAATGAAGGTTTTCAAGATTTCTAGAAGATTGCTTTATGATGGATGGGTGCCAGGCCGAGGTTTTCACCATGGTGAAGTCGATTTTTTCTGACAGGTTGTCTGCTATATTATGAGCTACTTGGGCAAGGGAAAAAAAAAATTAGCTCTTTTGCACTTCAAAGAGATAAGCTCTCTGAAGGCCATTTTTTCATTACAGAACATTATAAAGTAAGGAGCGAGGGGGTGGGTTAGATGGGGGAATTCAGCCTCATGTGAAGATAAACCCATAAGCATTCTTGCAGAGTATGGGGGAGATACTCTTGGCTCTCAGAAGAAAGTTTTATCTTTATTTTAAGTAAAATGGTGACCACCAAAGGCATCTAACTGCGACTTCCCAGGGTGTTTAAGGTTGGAGTGTTTCCCCTTATCATCACCAACCCAGCTCAACCAGACTCCACTTGGAAATGTAAATCCTGTACTGTCCTTTCCACAGAAGATGAGGTGCCTTCCCCAGACCTTCTCTGCAGCCTAGGAATACTCCAATTTCTCCCTTCTTTGGCATATATAATGTGGTCCTGGGTTTAATCAACAATCCTTAGCGTCATTCTGGAAGTGAGACTGTAAAACAATTATTAACCAAAATGTTTGGGTTGTGGAAATGTCTGGTATGCACGTGGGAGTGAAACCAACAGTGTCAGCGTTTAGTATATTGGGAGACGGCATAAATAATCAGGATTCTGGTTGACCCGGGTGCACTCAGATTTGAGGTACAGAACAGCTGAGTGGAGTGTCCCTTTTACTGAGCCAAGCCTCGCAGCTTCCCTTAGCTTCTCGCTTACAGCCTGTGTTCAAGGGCCCCTTATTCACCTGCTATCGCATATGTGACCCCTCTTTACATCTTAACGCAGACAAAATCAGTGACAAATTAAATGGAAGTAAATGGATGCCATTAAGTGGTTTCAGTTAGTGAGGCTAACACTTTAAAAGATGAGGATGTGTCAGATTGTTCATTGTCTCTGCCCCTCCTCATTATCTTTGACTTCAGGAAACTGAAGCTGTTGAATAAGCTGTTCCATGGTCAGTTATAAGCTTTTTAATGTTCAGACAAGAATGCGTGGGGGGGGGCAGATGGGGAGAAGCATTTCAGGCAAATCTGATATTTGAAATTGTAGCTTTATACGAGGTGGCTTAACTTCCTTGACTGTGGGGCTGAAGAGCAATTAGTTGTTTAACCTGAAAATTCACCAAAGGATTTCCTTAAATCACAGACCCGTCAAATGCACTTAAACCTGAATTTGTATTTGAGCCACTGGATGTGTCCACAGGTTCTACAAAAGCTAAGGTTGGCATCTGAGCCAAGCCCCTAATCATCATTTCCATCTGAAAACAATTTCTATGGTCTTCCTGATATTTACAAGAGTATTAAAAAAAAAACTAGCTTAACGCATCAAAATAGGTCAAAAATTTTCTTACTGTTATTTATGATCAGCTCTAAGAGAGGACACAGGCACCAGCCATCCATCTGCAAGAATTTATTATTTTAAAACATTTTTCTTAAAAAGAAAATTCTGAAGATTTATTTCAGATCCCTATCATTCTCATAAAATTGAAAAATTCGTATCTGCCAACTCCATCCCTTCTAGAAGTCAACTGAAGCTTTTATGCACCCCCCCAACTCCTCCTCTTATCAACTGCTCTTGGATTGTGACAGTTTTTCTTCCCCTTACCCAGTGGCCTTTATTCCCAATTCAACCTGTGAGTTGAGCTCTAAACTTGTTAGAAAACAGTTCCATCCATATCATTTTTGCTCCATTTTGTTTCTTCTTGCCTTCTTCCCTCTTTTTAAAACTTTTCTAGAAGAAATGCCCTGCACATGGATTCTGCTTGCATATCATTCAGAAATCATATGCGATCGCAAGAATTTCCATTTAAATAAAAATCACGATTGCATTTTGTACATAAACACAAAATTCAGAGATAAAAATGGCTTTTATTATATCTCTTATGATCATGACAGTAAGTGTTTAATGTAGAAAACATGGAAAATACAGCAAATCACAAAGAAGAAAGCACAAAGTATACGTTTTCCTACCCCTAGAGAGAGCCACTAACATTTTAGTGCATTTCCTTCCAGTCATTTTTCTATTCCTTTTCTCTAAAATTGAGCTAATCTCATATTTAATATAATAATTTACTTTTCCTCCTAAGCTGAGACATATATTCCATTTTATTAAATGTTTCTCTGGAACTGTTTTAAAAGGATGGATGGCTTTCTATTCAATGTCCTATACCTGACCATTCTCTTATTGATGGGCAAATTGTCTGTTTTCCAATCATTTTTCAGTATAATATCTTCACATTTAAGATTCTATCTTTTGGATGGATTTCCAGAATTGGATTAATTACTGAAAAGCTATGAGAAGTTCCTAAACATGTTAAATTGCTTTCCACAAACGTTCCCTGGGTTTGCCCTCCCATCCCCATCCCCATGTCCCTTCCCCCATCCCGGGTCCCCGGGTGACTCTTCCCAATGGCGTGGCTGCAATATGTGGAGTAGCTGATTATGGCTGTTTCATCGCCATCATCTATAAAGTAATATAAGTGGCCCAGGCTTGTTGTTTTGATCCCATTGAAAGAATGGCTGACTCATTCCACGTGGATTCAGGATGTAGTCAAAATTTCATAAACTTGAATTTTTCTTTTCCAGACCCTCCTCCCTTCCCATTTCTTAGGTGAAACAGCCACTTCCCAGAGCAGCTAAGTAATCTGCCCGGTGTCCCAGAGCAGGCCAGCAGTGGGGGACTGGAGCCCAGGGCTTCTCCCGCCTGCTTGGCATCCCCTTTCCCCGGGAAGCTGTGTTTTGGTCCCTGCTCACCTGTCGAGTAAAGATAGAGACTCTCAATTGATGGCTCCTCTCTCAGCCCTCGGTCAAGTCCATTAGATTTGACTAAATTCTCAACCCCGTGTCTGAGCCCTATAGACACGACCTTCGGAGAGAATCAGGTCTGGAAGAATCCTTGAATGATAATGAAAATCCTGTCCACTGCATGGCAAAAAAAAAAAGATAATGAAAGCAAGCCGGGCACACCGTGAACCGATTAATTTCCACATAAGCCCCACTGAGGCCTGTTAGGAAACTGTGGAGACTTTTAAATTTGAAGAGAATTAGATTGCCTTTCAGAGATAATAGAACTGCTCATTTGTCTACATTGGGCCAGTCTGGACTTGTCTCTTTTAAGGACAGAGCTGCAAAGAATGATCAGGCATAATTGGCTGACTTCTCAGGCTGGGTAAGTCTCCGAAGGCTGCCCAGAAAATTGCCTGGGACACGATTTGGCCTGGTTTGATAAGCTGGTTACAGTGTTCATTGCAGCATAGGCTGCCCTTTCCTCCATGACTGAAATGGTTTGTCCCCCCTGTATACTTCGTGTCTGCCTCTTTGTTTTTGGACCTGCCCAGAGATGGATTCATGCTTTAGAGTGTGTAGATATCTGATGGTAGAGACCCTCCCAGAGGGCTTGGCATAACCATAGCAGCGAAATGTGAGAGGGGGATGAGAGGTTGTGAACTGCTCTAGGCTTTGAGCTGTGCCACTCGTTAGCTGTGTGATCTCAGATGAGTCGTTCAACAACTCTCAGAGACAGTTTTCCTCATATTCAAAATTATGTGCTTTCTTCTAGGGTTGATATGTAGGTTATATAAGACACTAATGCAAAGTGCTTATGCCCAATAAATCATAGCTCAGGTAATCATTGCAAAGATAACAGTGATAGGAATTGCAATTCTTACATCATCAGTAATTTACAAGTGTTTTGTTCATTTTACATTGATTACAATATGATAATCATATTGAGGAAAGGATAAAGGGAAGCTTGAAGTTTGTTCTACAGGCTTGATGTAACCACTCACTTGTACCATCAAGGTACATAACTTAGATTGTTTGATTATTTGATAGTTTGGGGATGAGCAGTTAAATAGTGTTAGGTGAAAGTGATTATAAATTGTACAGCACTCTATAAATCATTGATTATGATGATTAGTTTTAATTAGTTATTGGGACCAAATTTCCTTACATTCTACTTGTAGTTTATCCTTGTGGAATGAAATATTATTTATAAGATAAACTTTTAGATGATTACAGGTCATGTGCTATTTCATCATAAACATGCACAAAACCATATCCCAGCTCACATCAACCCTGTGAGACAGCTTGGTCAGCTGTGATGATCCTGCTGTGCAAATAAGGATACTGAGATTTAGAGAAATTAAGTAACCTGTCGAAGGTTGTTTGACTGATGGTAGATGGACCCTCAGACTCCAAACCCTGTGCTGTTTCTCCTCCCTCAACTGTCTGGCGTGTGAGATAGTTTCCAATGAGCTAATAATAGAAAGTGCACATGGGACCCAGATGGGGTGTTAAATGATGCTGAATCCCATGATGAGTAAGTTCTTCCTATTAAGTTATTTTTCAGCCTTTCTGATTATGTCGAGGAGAAAGGTGCGCTTTGAGAGGTTCAAGATGCCTTCAGCACCTCTCAAACACGTGCTGACCTCTCTTTTGGACAAAGCAGGGGCAGAGTCTGTCTCACACCCCTCTGTGGGCAGCGTCATTAGGCTGGAATATTAATAGTATTCTGTTGCATTTTTTTGAGACAAAATTGGAGATTTTATTTTTCTCTATATTCTGTGTTGCCCAGTTGAGATTACGCTGTACATATAATTTTGTATCAGCTTCTTTTTCCACTCCAGGTAAATCATAAACATTCTCCCCACATCATTAAAAGATTGCCATACATGTGATTTTAATGGCTGCATCAAAAACCATCCTGTGGCTATACTATAATTTATTTTGCATTCTGTTGCATTTTATTTCGATTGCTTTCTGTTGGAGGCTAGTATTGCTGGTTTTCAGTTTCATTCATTATCTTTTAAAATAAATTTATGTAAGTTTTTTAAAGCATCTCAATTTAAATAAAGAAATAGAATAAATAAGTAGGTCGTATCCAGCAATGGCATAAACCACAAAAGAGGTATGTGCCAGTACTGGGCGAGACCCCATGGCGTGAACGCACGTGGGCCTCATCCACCATCAGACATCAGGACGTCCAGTACTGGGTCCAGCCAGCCTCCACTGACCTGCCCAAAGCCTGTCTGAGCTCTGCTCCCAAGAGGAGATGCATCATGCGGGCCAGGCTCACAGGAGATGCGCCTTTGCATTCACAGGTGGTTGGCGTGGGGGTCACTGCTGAGGGCCAGGAGGATGCTCAGTGATCTCAGCCAGAGGCCAGTCCATAGCTGCCCCTCAGAGACTTGGCTCAGGCCTGCTGGGGAGTCTGAGCTACAGCATCAGACCTCGCAGAATTGGAATCAAGAATGAGCAGGAAGCAGGAAGTTTTGTATCAACGTCTATTCATTCTAGTACATGTAAAAATCACTGAATAGGAAAGAGTACATGACAGAATTCACTCACATATATAAATATGTATCTATATATGAAGAGAGTCACTGTTAGACACTCTTCATATGTAGACACTTCTTTTTTATTAATTGGGATCACAAAGTACATTTGGTTCTATGCCTTTGTGTTTTCATTTATCACAAATGTTTTCCAAGCTCATTAAACTTTTTCAAAAGATTACTGCCAGACTAATTACTCATCATATACCATAATTTTTGAAACCTGTTCCCTTTGGTTGGGTATTTAGGTTGCTTACAATATTTTACAATTGCTAAAATAACACTACAATGGCCAATTTTGTTTGAATGACTTTTTGAACAAATACATGAGTCAAGATTTTATTTTGTGTTTTAGTTCACAGATAGTAGGTAAAAAACAGGCGTGTTCTTTCAGCGGCAGATTGAGATTTTGTTGTTAAATGTTTTTGCTGACATGACCTGTGATTGCCCAATTTCAGAGCAGGTCGTGGGGTTCAGATCAGGCAAGGGAAGTGAGAAGTAGGCTCCGGTGACCACACCTGCATGCCCCCTGTAAGGGGCCCTAAGACCCCATATCCTGAGGCTTCAGCCCTTCATTGCTGTGAGGGTTTCTCATTGCAGTGGTTTGATCTATGGGATTTCCAGTTGTAGGCAAGGTGTGATTTCAGAATTCATAGGAGCAAGGACAAAATTAAGGGTTGAGGAAACTGCAACCAGTAAATACCTGACTAAGTTGATGTGTGTGGTTCCCGGGAAGAATGCCCATGGAAGGCTCCATTTGTAGGTCTACAGATGCTGCCAGGCTTATTGGGCCATACCAGGAACCCGACTACATTGGTGCTGGAGGGGCCTGCCAGGCAGGCTGGGAAACCTCCATGCATTTGTCACTCGAATTAAGATGAACATTTGGCCCTCTTCCTTGGCTCTGTTTCTTCTGCCGATTTGCAGCTTCAATCCCGGATGGTAATTGCTGTGGGGTGGGGGCCCTGTTGGGGTCCTCTCTTGGCCAGTCCACCAGGGGCTCTGTAGGAGCAAGGGTTAATACAAGACCTTCGGAATTTATTGGGAGCAACTGGCTTCAGAGTGGCTGCTGCAGTAAACTGTGGAGATTGTTATCTGCTTAATGGAGAACAGTCTGGGAGGGAGAGAATGTTTGTTTTTTCTTAACCCCAAGTTCTTTATGGCTATCTTTAGTATGTAGGGAGTAAACTCTGAAAAGTAAGCACTCTGTTTTCTCACGAAATGCATGCGTGCTTTTTGTCACATAAACCCTGCAGTATATAAGCAGGAACGAGTTAAGAATAAAGTTGTCTGTTGTCACAAAGCTTCAGGCCCCCTGATCCCGTCTGTCTCTCTCGTCGTTCCTTAATATCCTTCGCACTCCAGTCCCATGGAAGCAACAGGGCTCTGCATTCATTCCAACTTCTCCCTTTCACATTTTTTTTTTCTTTTTTTTTGACTTCTTTCTCCTCTCTGTGGTCCAGGAAGCAGCTCTCAGCTCTGCTGGAGTGGACAGGGAACATAATCCTCGGGTCCCTGGGGCCTGGAACACAGAGCCCTCGCTTTGCTGAGAAGACAGCAAAACATTTCTCTGCCATGGAGAGGGTGGCTGGCCCCTTTCTGGGGTGGGGGTGCTCTGTGGGAGGGAAAATAAGGGGCTTCCCAGACCCTTTGTTGCCCATGAGTTTGGGGTCCTTTGCCCTGATCTTTGTCTGTCAGTTATAACAAATATTTTCTTCCTATTAATTATGCTGTTTCCTTCCCCAAGAATAACGGCTTTCCCTACCCCTGAAGGTGTCTTGCCATTTGGCTTTTGGTTTCGCTGCCCCGACGTTGAAGGCCGTGTGTATCTTTCCCGTGTGTCAGCTCAGCCGTGGTAGATTTAGGATGGTGTGTCTCATCTGGAATAGTCCACTGTTCATTTCCCCTCCATCAAGTTCTAAGCTTAATCCTGGATGTGCAGTTCTTTCTGAACCCCTCTTTCCAGACAGGCGTTCGGGGGTGCCTGACTGCAGGAGTTCTTTGGGAGCAGTGGAGAGGCTGTGGGTGTCGTCTGCTGCAGGGCTCGGGTGGGCAGAGGCAGGTGCTGAGGGCAGAAAGGCTGAGAAGAGACCAAAGGGGATGCTCCCCCAGGGGTGACTGGGGAGGGAAGACAGGAGCAAGCAATTGTCAGCCAGAGAGGAAGAGGAGGGTGAAGGCCCCAAGTCAACACTACAGCAGGGGTTCCATGGCCTGACAGGTGGTGAGGAAGGCCAGCTGCCTTTAGGAGGCCAGGAATGGGGCAGGTAGCTGCCTCCTGCAGTGACCCAGACTGAGCCTATCGGACCTTCTCAAGGAGAACACTCTGGTCGGGTCCTGCTCTGGCCCAGACTAAATGTTTAAGGAAGAACCAGTGGAAACTTACGAAGTTTGAAGGGGAAAGGGGATTCAGGCAGGCAAGCCATCCCAGTTTGTCTGGGACTGCAGGAAAGTCCAGGAGACAACACTTTTAATTTTAAAGCAGGGGTCACCCTGGTTTGCCTGAAGCGGAAGGCTTTCCTGGGACGTAGGACCTTCAGTGCTAAGACCATCGAAGTCCCAGGAAAACCAGGAGTTGGTCACCCTCACGTGAGAGGTGTGGCATCCCAGGTGTTCTAGTTTGCTAGCTGCCAGAATGCAAAACACCAGGGATGAATTCTCTTTTAATAAATGGGGATTTACTTCATTAATTCTTCAGAGGAAAGGCAGCTAACTTTCATCTGAGGTTCTTTCTTACGTGGGAAGGCTCAGGGTGATCTCTGCTGGCCTTCTCTCCAGGCCCCTGGGTTCCAACAACTTTCCCCGGGGTGTTTTCTTTTTGCATCTCCAAAGGCCTGGGCTGAGCTGTGAATGCTGAGATGAGGTATGCTGAGCTGCTTGGGCTGTGCTATGTTGAGTCTCTCATTTAAGCTTCCAGCCACTTAAATCAAACATCATTCATTGCAGCAGGCACGCCTCCTAGCCGACTGCAGATGTACTCAGCAGCAGACGAGGTTCACGTACCATTGGCTCATGTCCACAGCAACAGAACTAGGCGCCTTCACCTGGCCAAGTTGACAACTGAATCTAACTACCACACCGGGTTAAAGAAGCTTCAGTGCTGGCATCAGTTGAGTAGTTCAGTGAAGACCTTGAACTTCAAGTTTTCTGGGATTCTGAGTTAATGATGCGACTATACTAAAATTACATGAAGTAAAAAGTGAAGTCAATAATAAGATCAATCCTGTTGACAGCCCAACAGTAGCTGTGTAAATTAGAAACAAGTGCCCCTTCTTCCAGAGGACACACATCCGTGCCAGGGCACGTGTCTGGGCGAGTGGAGAAGGGACTGTACACTAGCGCCCCTGATTGTACATCCTTATAAGGAAATCAATGAACAACAGCACTGAAAAACAGATAATATTTATTGAGCACCTACTGCCTACTAGACACCATTCTAGATATTTTTCATGCATCAGACCATTTAATTTTTAGCACAATCCTCTGAAATAGGCATTTTATTTTAAAGGAGAAATTATAGCTAAGCCAAATAATTTAACTTTCTCACAAGACAGAAGTAATGATTAAGTTGTAATTTCAACTCAAATGTATCAGCTAAGCATTGCTGTGTAACAACCACTAGAACTTGGGAGCATATACCCATTAATTGTTCCTTCTGGTTCTACCTGTTAATTGGGCAGCTCTGCTTATTTGAGACAGGCCCAGCTGACCCCAGCCAGGCTTGTTCATGTGTCTCCAGGTAACTGGTGGGTAGGATGTAGATTGGTTGGTCTAGAATGGACTCTGCTCCATATATCTGTTTCTCACATTCTTCCAGGAGGCTAGCCTAAGCATGTCCTCATGGTGATTGAAGAGAAGCGATGAAAAGAACAAAAACGTGCAAGCACTTTTGTAAGCAGCTATTTGTGTGAGCTTTGCTACTGTCCCATTGGTCAATGCAAGTCCAATGGCCAAGCCTAGTGTAAGTGTAGAGTTGGGCTAGCAAAAGGCATGGAGGCATGGCAATGATGCAATTATTCTATCACAGCCTGCCCTTAGGGCACAATTATTTACATCCCTTCCACATGGAAAATATGCTCACTCCCATCCCAGGACTGACAAAACATATTTCTAATTATGGTATCTGGCTCAAAGTCCAAGATTTTAGGATGCTTATTAAGACTGGATGCAGATACTGAGTGCAGCTCCTCTTGATCCAGAGATCTATCAGATAAACAACAGGTTATCTCCCCCACAAAGCCCAGCAGGGGCTGGAAAGTCTCAGTAAATGCTCCCATTCACAGAGGGGAGGCACCTAGCAATCAGTGGTTTGGTTCACAGCAGTTCTGATACCCTGCAGAAAAATGTCTGTTTGCCCCATCCTGAGGGTGATTCTGCTCTGTAGAAGGGGCTCCCCAGTCCATCTTTCTCTACTGCTCCCCATTAGCCACTCTTCTCTTTTGCCATATGTTTACCCTTGCCCTAGTCCAGCTCTGGTGGGCTCAGCCGAAGGTGGCACAGGGCTCCTGACGTCAGCTCATGGGCCCAGCCCCCAGGGTTCCTCTTGGCTTTCTTGATCTCCACATCCGTGTTCCTAACTCTGTCCAGCCGTGGGGAAAGACAACAGGCAATCCTAGAATTCCCAAGTCAGGACTCTACACAATAAACTAGAGGAAATAAAACCACAAACAAAGAAAACACCTTTATTTGTTAGGGAAAATAATTCAGAGGTCTCAGACACCCGTCAAGCTCCAAGCTTGAGGCCATCATGGAACGTGAGGGAATCTAAATCTATCGTGTGCCTTATCGACAGTATAGCACAGACACTTTATGGGGTTTGCTCACTCACTGCCCCAGCAGCCCAATTGCGAGCCACAAAACTCAGCACTCCTGCCCATCTTTGATATGAGCTGGGTGGGAGGTCCCTGACCCAAAGTGGCCAGTATATGGACTAGTCAAAACCCGTGACTTGCCACCTGGCTAGGGAAGCTCATGTGACCCAAATGACTTCCTGTTTTAGAAGCCTGGCATGCTGAGAGGCCACGTGGGAGGGGGTGAGATTGCAGATGCAGCTTTCAAGACATATGCCTATTGCAGATGTGAGCACTTAGTAAGAGCAGAAAAGGGGAGGCAGCTGGTCCCAGAAAGAAACAGACCTGCCAGGAGGGAAGAAAGTCCGAGTGGCCTCTGAGGGCAATAACAGCCGCAGTTCCTGAGGGGTCCAGGTGTCCTGGTGATCCTGAATTTCTAGGAACTTCTCCTCATCGCTACACCATCCTGTCTCCTGAGATGACTTAGTGTGTCTCTACACCTGGAAACTTGAAGAGGTCGAATGAAAACATCTTGGGAGCAGGGGGCATCATTTGAATTACAGAAGTAAAAAGGGCCAAATAAAACTTAAATAAAGGGGCAGCATAGAGAAGAATGAATTGAGAATTTGAAAATATGGAGGAAATTCTCCTAAAAAGCCGTATGTGTGAATGGGATCAAAAGGGGAAATGTTATATTGTATATATGGTATCAGAATGAAAATTTTTTAAAAATCCAGGAACTACCCTACATAAACAGTGAGCCCGGAGTTAAACCATGGTCTGTAGTTAATAGTGCAATTAAAATGTGCAGTCATCAGTTGTAACAAATGTTCTACATCAATGCAAGGTGTTAATAGGGGAGTCCTGTGTTTTATGCGTGGTTGTTCTGTAAATCCACAACTTCTCTAATAAAGAAGAAAAAGGCCGTAACTGGTGATCATGACAGTGAAATCAATGATGACTGGAAACCAGCTCCACCTGTCAGTAATTGTACCCTTTGATAGCCGAGCTTAGACAAATTAATGCTGACTCAAATCCCTTCTCCCGAAGTCATTTCCATGGCTTAATGCAGTGGCCATATTGAACAGGCATGGAATTGGAGCCCACCACAAATATTAATTATGAACATGAATTTGTCAGGTCAACGGTTTCACTTTAAAGGGACTTGGGGACCTATGAATACAAGTCCTAAATGCCTTAGACTTGTTTGAAATTCCAAATCAAAGAATAGGACGACAGCTAGGCATTTATAGTTCATTCTGCTTGGCAGAGTGTCCAGAGAGAGAACACTGAATACCTTGGCGTGGGTTCAGAGCTCGATTTTATTATCTTGTAGCTGCCTGTAATCACAGACGCGGCATCAAAGGCCAGCTGTCCCCCATGAACCTTGACAGTCTATATAAACTAATTACTTTTTTATGAGCCATCCTTTCAGAGTTTGGAGAGGGGGCCTATTAAGCCAAGTTCACTGTGATATACAAACTTTAAAAATTATTATTATTTATCTAAGTTTCAGCTGAGCGCCTCGGTAAATGACATCCCTTGCAGCGCTTGGCTTGGGTGGCCACGGACTTAATTAAAATACAATACTCTTATTATTTCTTTCATAGGAAGGTGAAGCCCAGTGTGATAGTTTTTTCTACACATTAATGATGCTAATAGCAAATTTGGGGGGGCAGGGAAGAAAACCACAAATTTGGAAAGTGGGGGCACATGAGTGAATGCCCCCCCCCAGTCCCACCAAGCCATGGAGCCTAAGGACAAAAACTTTAAACTTTTTGTCCCCAAGTCTGCACAAAGAACAGTCCTTGCCCCTTCCGCTTTCTTGCACCTCTCCCTTGGAGTCCCGAAGGAGGTGGGATGCCAGATAAAGCACCCACTGTGACCTGCCCCTCTGCCATTCCTCCACCTAGACAGCTCCCAGGCCTTTCCTCTTGGCCACATCCCTTGCTGCCTTTGCATCTGCAGGGAAGCCTCCCTGTCAGGGTCCACTGCAGCCCCATCCATGCTGTGCTGAGCTGACCATCTGTGGTGTCTTCTCTCCCAGCCCCTGCCGCCTGGTGCTCCATCCCTGCCTGCATCTGGAGGGTTGTCACTTGAATTCTGTCCTTGTTGGTCCATCATGATGCTGACACGTCCTGGGTCATTCCACATGGTGGGTCACCGAGCCACACTGACCTGCCCTTATCACCTTTCTCCCTAGCCTAGAAGAAAGTGGTCTTTCTCTTTTTCTGGCTCACTCTAGCTCAGGAGTTTCCACAGAACAGTTGTTTGGACTCCTTATAACGTAGTTCTTTCTCTTTTGCCATGAAGTCCTTCCTTTCCAGAGCTCAATGAGTGCCCTAGAACTTTAGAGGTGAGTGGCTGGTTCAAGTACAGGCCCAAGCTACACTATGTGATAGCCTTGCACTCGGGTCTCTGCTGCTGATTCTGACCTCTAGCATCTCAGTTCTTCTCATTTATAGTGTTTTACTTTTCTCTCAAGAACTCATATATTCCTGTCTGCAACCTGGTTTCCACCATGTCTGTCCATTGAGCTCTTCACTCCTGCCCACACCTCATGTCCAGTCCACCATACATGACTGTGTATGTCTGGACCTAATTGCGAAAAGGGTCCTGAGCCAAGGGCAGCCCAACATGCAGCTGGATAGCAAGGACATGGTGAAAGGACTCTTACAGCTCCACTGCCCATGGCAGAGTCACACTCCACTCCACACAGGACCCTACAATGACATCGTTTGAAGTTGACTCCTGTCTCCTGAGCGTGGCAGCCCCATGGCATCCATGTGCTGGCTCACCTCCATCACAGCACTTCCACACTCGGGCCGGGTGTCTGTGCAGGAGCCACTTCTCACGGGTTTTGAGTGGGCTATGTTAGAACTGATTTTGTGTCCTTAGCACCTAGCACTGAGTAGGTGCTCAATGAGTTTGCTGAATGAACGAATGATATTATTTCACAGGCTTATCCCCTTTGACATGATTTTTCACCCCAATTTCTATTTACAATACCATAAAAATTGCTCCTGGGTTTAGCTCCCAGATAGTGCTGCACTTTCAAGGCTATTTAAGTGTTTGCCCTATGTACCAAGGTGGGTTTGTTTATCCTCACTTCTTAGCCCACAATCTAGCTTAGAGGTTCTCAATAAATATTCATTGATTTCATTTAAAAGAGCTGCGTGGCTTGCAGCCTACTGTGAGCAGCGTGAGGGCAGTGATGGAGGGCGGAGGTATAGGGTGCAGGGAGGGCTCACCTGTGCTGCTTCTAGTGTGTCCTGCAGGGACTACGGCTGACCCTGATGTTGAGGTTCGTTCTTTTTTGCCAATGGATGTCCGGTCGGTCCAGCATCTTTGTTTGAAATTTATCTTTCCTCCATTGGGTTGCTTTTGCACCTTTGCCAAAAGTCAGCTGGTCATCCCTGAGTCTATCGCTAGAGTCTCTGTTGTGTCCCATTGGTCTAAGTGTCAGTCCTTCCTCCGGTTCCACCCACTCTTGGTTGCTTTAGCCATGAAATATTTGAAATATGTAGACTGATTACTCCCAATTTATTCTTTAGGAAAAAATCATTTTAACTGTTCTAGTTCTGTGGTGATTGGAAACTGTGTGTTTCCCAGAAAACCATGTTCTTAAAGATAATCCATTCATGGGGGCGTAAACCTACTGTAAGTAAGACCTTTTGATTAAGTTACTTCAGTTAGGGTGTGGCCCAGGGTGGGTCTTTATCCTCTTGCTGGAGGTTTTTGTAAATAGGATGAATACAGTAGGCGAGAGGGGAAGGCAGGGGAGAAAGCCACAGAAGCAAAGAGCTGAAAACAATGAAATCCAGAAGAGAAGGGAGAGAGTGGCAGACCCCACCTTGTTCCTCACGGAAGAGGAGTCCAGGGTCGCCAGCAGCCAGTCTTCAGGAAGAAAGCAGCACCTTGACAATGCCTTGATTTGGACGTTTTTCTCAGCCTCAAAACTGTCAACTTGTAAGCTAATAAATTCTCATTGTCAAAAGCCACCTCATTTTATGGTATCTCCTTTCGGCAGCCTAACAAGCTAAAACAAGTTCCTTTGCCTCTCCATGTAAATTTTAGAACATGCTTGTCTTTATCTACAAAAATCCTGGGGGGATTTTGATAGGAATTGAACTGAGCCTGTTCATCAGTTTTGGAAGAACGTGGTATTTTTACCGTGCTTATTCTTCCACCCCATGAACATGGCATATGTATCCATATATTTAGATTTTCTTTGATTTCTTTCATCAGTGCTGTGTAATTTTTAGCATGCATATCTTATACATACTTTTTTAGATTTATACCTAAGTTTTCTGTTTTTAAGCAAATGTGAATGGTATTATATTTTTAATTTTGGTGTCCATGTGTTCATTGCTAACATACATAAAATTTATTGCTTTTTTTCTCTTGTACCCTGAAGCCTTAGTGGCCTAACTTATTAGTTCCGGAAGTTATCTTATAGATTCCTTGGGATTTCCTACATCTATAATCGTCTCTTATTTTCTGAGCTGTATAGTTCTATTCCCTTTTTTTGCCTTATTACATTGACTAGAACTCTCAGCACTGTATTGAATAAAAGTGAGAGAGAAGGCATAATTGCCTGTTCCTTATCTTAGGGGAAAACAGTCCATCTTTCGCTAGTAAGTATGATCTACAGAGATGTTTTTGTAAATGCTTTTTTATCAAGTTGAAGCAGTTCTGCTTCAGTTTGGGGGCATCTGAGAGTTTTTATCATGAATAGGTGTTAAATTTTGTTAAATGCTTTTTATTGCCCCTTTTGATATGATTATGTGATATTTTCTCCTTCTGTAGACTAGTGGATTTCAGTGATTGACTTTAAAATATTCAACCAGGTTTGCAGCCCTAGAATAAATACAGTTTAAAAACATTGCTGAATTCTATTTGCTAATATTTTGTCAGAATTTTGCATATATATTCATGTGGGTTACTAGTCTTTGGTTTCTGTGTAACTGTCATTGTTTGGTTTTGTGTAGGGTGAATGTGTCAGCTCCATTAAAATGAATTGGGGGGGGTGTTCCCCCTTCTATTTCCGGTACGAAATTTTGGAGAATTGGTGTTAATTCTTCTTTAAGATTTGGTAGAATTCTCCATTGTTACCATCTGAGCCTGGACATATCTTTTTGGAATGTTTAAAGTACAAATTCAGTTTCCTTCATAATTATAGGGCTACTCAAATTATCAGTCTCATATTGGGTGAGTAGTAATGGTTTGTGTTCTTCAAGGAATTTGTCCATTTCATTTCAGTTGTCAAATGTAAATGTGTAAAGTTGTTTGTAGCATTGTTTTACTATAATTTTTATATCTGCAGGATCTGTGGTGATACACTCCAGTTCATTGATGATATTAATAAATCTCTGATTTTGTTATCAGTCTTGCTAAAAGTCTGTCAATTTTATTTATCTTTTCAAATAATTAGCTCCTTATTTAATTGATTTTTGTTCTTATCTTTGTTGTTTCCTCCATTCTGTTTGTTTGGATTTATTTTGCTCTTCTTTTTCTAGATTTTTGAGGTAGGAGCTTAAACTATTGATTTGAAACATCTCCTCGTTTCTAATTTTTGCATTTAGTGCTATGAATTTCCTTCTCAGCATTGTTTTAGCTGTTAATCGTAAGTTTTGATATATTGTATTTTCATTCAGTTCAGTTCAATTTTTAATTTCCATCGAGACTTCCTCTTTGACCAATGGCTTATTTACAGGTGCGTTGTTTAGTTTCCAGGTGTATGAAGACCTTTCTGTTTTTGACTTCTTGTTTGATTTGATTATGGTAGGAGAATACACTTTGTATGATTTCAATACTTCATTTAGGATTGTGTCTTCTTAGTAGCTTGTCTCTTTTGTCACTCTATAAGGCCACTCCCTATCTCTGATAATTTTCTTTGCTCTGCAGTTTACTTTATCTGATATAGCCACGTCTACTTTCCTTTGACTTATGTTTACATAGTAAATCATTTTCCATACTTTTACTCTCAGCCTGCCTGTATCATTATATTTGAAGTAAGTTTCTCGTAGACTGTATATGTTGGATCATGTTTTTACCCCACTTTGCTAACCTTTGTCTTTAAATTGGTGCCTTTGAACCACTTACATTTAATGTAATTGTTGGTACATTAAGCTTAAGTCTTTTATTCTATTTACTGTTAACTCGTTGTTTTCTCTGGGTTTTTTTTCTGCCTTCCTGTTAGTTACTTGAATATGTTTTCAAATTCTTTCTTGATTTATCTATAGTGCTTTTGTGTATTATCACCTTAAAATATATATATTTAGTGTTGTTCTAAGTATTATATTATATATACATAACTTTGCATAGTCTATTGGTGTAATCATTTTATCAATTTGAGTTTAGCAACTTATTTCTCTATATGTCCTTTTATCCTCCCCTGTTTATAGTTGTCCTAAATATTTCTTTTATGTACATTTATAGCCACATCAGATGTTGCTATAATTTTTGCTTCAACTGTCAAATATTTTGAAATTTCAAGAGGAAATGTAAAGACTGTCTGTATTTACCCATGTTTTTGTGCTCTTTCTTTTTTCCTTGTGTTCCAAGGTTCCTTCTTTTTTTTTCTTCCTGTTCAGAAATATTTCAGCCATTGTTTCAGGGTAAATTTGCTAGTGACAAATTATTTTAGTTTTCCTTCAGCTGAGAATTTCTTCATTTCCCCTCATTTCTGAAGAATATTTTTTGCTGAGTATAGGATTCTGTGTGGACAGTTCTTTTCTTTCAGCATTTAAAAAATATGTGCTACTTCCTTCGGGCCTCCACAGTTTCTTTCTAATTGTTTTTCCATTGTAGGTAAGGTGCTATTCTGGTTGTTTCAATATTGTTTTATTTGTCTTTAGTTTTCAGAAGTTTAGTTATGAGGTGTGTTGCCATGAACTTCTAGATGGGTTCATTCATATTCTTTTATCTGTAGGTTCATGTCCCTTGCCCAATTTGGAAAAGTTTTCAGCCTTGTGGTGTTATTTGTTGTGTTGGTTCAGTCCAGCTCTCTTTCTGGCACTCTCTTCCTGGGACTCCAATGACACAAATGTTAGAACTTTTGTTATAATTCCAAAACAGTCCCTTGAAGCTCTTTTGTTGTTGTTGTTGTTTAGTTTTGGCTTTTTAGTCTGTTTTCCTTCTGTTGTTCATATCATATAATTTATATTTCCCTATCTTCCAGTGCACTGATTCTTTCCTTTGTCCACTCCAATCTGCTGTTGAGTCCAACCAGTGAACTTATTTTTAGGTAATTATATTTTTCAATTCTGAAATTTCCATTTGGCTCTTCTTTATGGCTTCTATTTCTTTACTGACTTTCTACTTCTTTAGTGAGCCTTTCTGTTTTTTCTTTTGGTTAATATAGTTTCATAATTGATCATTGGAACATTTTTATCAAGGCTGCTTTAAAATCTTTTCAGGTAATTCTCCTATCTCTGTAAATTTCAGCCATGGTATCTATTGTCTTTTTTTCATGCAGTCTGAGACCTTCCTGACTTTGATATGATGAGTGATTTTTAATGGAAACATGACCACTTTTGAGTTATGTTCAGAAACACTGGATCTCATTTACACGTCCTGTTTCACTTGGCTTTCTCTGATGCCAGTTTGGAAGTGGCAGGGGAAACGGTGCCTCTTCATTACTGTCAGAAGGAGGGAGAAGTCCAGGTCCTCTGCTCAGCCTTGTGGACACCCCCGAGGTGGGGGAGAAACCTCCTTACGCCTGGTGAGGATGGGCGGCCAGGCTCCTACGTGCTTCCCCCTGGCACTGGCTCTGAAGTTGGATATGTGTTTTTTGAGTTCCCTGGAATCCTAACCTGCATAAATAGTTAAGGCAGGAATAGAAACAGAGAGAGGTGGCCTGAGGAACAAAACCCATCCGTTCTCATCTTTGTACAGTGTTGGGGTTTGGTCCACCATGTTTTGTGAGAACCCTAGAATTGAAATTTCTGTTTACCTTCATATCTGAACATTATCTGTGATCAAACAGCATCATGGTTATTTTGTTAGGAAAAAAAATTACATCTCTTGGCCTCTAACACTCAGGCCTTTTCTATCTCAAAAGCTTGAAATCTTCAGAGGTCTTTCTCAGTTCCCCATTTTTTTATGAGTTCTGGCAATAAAAGCAGTTGACTTCCTCGGCTGGGAAAAGAATGATAAATACTAATTGAATTTTAGTTTACAGAATCCTGCAGCTGGAGATAAGGAAGCTTAAAGACATGACGAAAACAAACAAATAGCCCATAGTTTGTTTTCCTCCACGACAAATACAACCCTGCCTGACTTGTAAGCATTCTCCCTTTTCTCCAAATGTGAAAAGACTGCAGTCACAGCTCAATGATGCCATGGTAGCTGCTCCCATTATGAAATGATTGTTCAGTGGCATTTAGAGCAAATTGCAGAAAGGAGAAGGCACTGGTTGGTTGTAGACAGGCTGGGACTTGGTTTCAAATACCATGTCTCATAAAAATAGCAAAACGAACAGCTACTACTAGCCTTCTGTGTGCCTGGCATAGTACTGAAGGATTTACATATATAATTTCACTGTTGTTCACTTAATCTCAGGAGTTTATGAAGTTGGAATTATTTTTGCTTCAAAGATGAGGAAGCTGATGATCAGAAAGATAGAGTGACTTGCCGAGAGCCATAAAAGCATCTAGAACAACAGCATAAAGGATTTAGCATTCATTCTTAACCCTAGTTTTCAATCAGGGGTGATTTTGCCTCCCAGAAGACAGTAGAAAATATTTGGAGACTTTTTTTATAGTCACGACTAGGACCGGGGAGGGAGGTGTGCCATGGACATCCAGTGGGCAGAGGCCACGATGCTGCTAAGCATCCTGCCGTGTGCGTAACAGCCCCCCACAACGAAGAGTTATTCACCCAAAACATCAATGGCGTTGAGTTGAGAAGCACTGGTCTAGAAGGCAGGAGGTCTGTTTTAATGTCTATTCTGTATCTAACACAGGATGTGTCATTGGTTCATCACAGAGGCTCTCTGTGAGCCTCTCAGTTTCTGCAGGTATAAAATGAAAGGGGCTGAACTGCATGTGTGCTGTGAAAGGAGATAGCCTACTAGACGATCTCTAAGTTAATTCCAGCTTTAATACCCTACAGAGCCTGGGAAACTAGAATGTCATCTGTGGCTCTTGAAGTGGTCTTCAAAGTCTCCATGAATTGTTCTGATATTCCAAGCAAAGGTGGTAGAAAGATTTTGCAAGGATCGGTGAATATTAAAGATGATACAGGCAGATTATCTATGCACCCTGCAATAGGAAGTGTCCTCACATCTCTTTGTTGCTGGTCTTAGTTGATGGACCTGTGGAATGTTTTCTTCTTATGTTAATTATGTTGCCCAGAAAGAGTGTGTGTGGGGGGCTAACCCCGCTGGGAAATTCATGGTGTAGAGGTGTCTTTGGGGAAGGCAGATCAGCCAAGGGCAGGACTAAGATACTTGTGTTATCAACGGTTATTTGTGTCATGGGCATACAGACTCTGTTCAAGAAAAGCTGAAGCCTCAGTGTGGACAGAGCACAGACGCCTTATGTGGTTCTGTTCTCCTGGTGTCAGCCTGACTCTCCAGTGGAGATCCAGAAGGAACAACAGTTTGGTCAAGCTCCTTGGACAGCGCACGCACACACCTCATGTATGTGGATTGACCCACACATTTGGCAACTGGTTAAATTTTTGAACTACTTGTGTTGGTTTTATGAGGATTTACCTCTACGCAGTGTTTTCCGATTGTGGAGAACAGAACTTCAGCGTTTTCAAGATTCAGTGCTAATGCTTTGATGAATATCAGTGGAAGCAAAGTGAGTAAGCATTTGCTGGAATTGTAGAGAGAGGAGGGCATTCGAGAGTTGGTAAGTTAAATGGGTAAATTAAGTTCTGAGCTGTCTGCGAGTGCGGGGTTGGGATGTAGCTGTGGGCATGATTTGGTCCCTGCCTTGAAGGACCTGGCAATCTCTTGGTGGGGAACATGCTAGAACTGGTTGGGAGATAGAGGACAGCACTGCAGACCAGGAGATGCCGTGAGGCTGGGCCTGTGACACAAGGCTCGTGAGGTCTGTGAAGGCTTAACTACTTTTGCATCTCCCAGGCTGAGATGGTCTCAGGCACACGAGGACCTGGGCAAATGCTGTTGAGCACAAATGCTCCAGCACAGCCTCCTCTCGCAGCTTTACTGGTGCTGCACTGCAAGTCCTACCGTGGCCTGCTCAGCTGGGGCTGGGAATGCTGTGAAGGAAAAGTTCTGCTTGTTCATCTCAGAATTCCCTGCCCTCGCACAGCAGAGTCCCAAGGAATCCATGACTCCATGTAACAATGAGGGGCACCAGCAGGCCCCTGTGTGCCCAGGCCTGCAGGCTCACGGAGGAGTAGGCTTCCTGGGCGATCGGGAACCTGAAAGATGAGGCAGACAGAGGTAGGGAGGGATTTAAGATATGAGGTAGAAACAGGAGTGCCTTTACCTGGTGAGACTTTGTAAGAATCAGCTTTTTCATGTCTGAACATTTGAATGATTTTCATTTCTTTTGCTGTGTAAAAAATGACCATAAATGCCACTACATTTAAAACAGCATCTTTTCATTATCTCACAGTTTCCACTGGATAAAGAGTCCAGGCCCAAGTTAGCTGGGTCCCCTGCTGGTGGGCCACCAGGCTGAAACCAAGGTGTCCTCCAGGCTGCATTTTCCAGCCGTCTCATTTCATCTCGTCTCACGTCCTCCCCCGCGCTCATGGGAGCGTGGTTGCTGGCACGCATCCTCTCCCGCGTTCATGGGAGCGTGGTGGCTGGCAGAATCCAGTTTCTTTTGCCCGTAGGTCTGAGACTTTTGCTTTTGCTTTTCTGCTGATTGTTGACCAGGCACTGGTCTGAGCTCCTCGAGGCCTCTTCGGCTGCTCCTTGCCAAGTGGTCGCCTCTCCAACATGACAGGTGGCTGCTTCAAGGCTGGTGGGAGAATCCCACCCCAGTCTGCCACACAACCTAATCACGAGAGTGGCTATCCAATCCCCGTGCCTTAAGCAGGCTATTCAAGAGATAAATAACCCATCGTATCTGCAGCCTCTGCCTGTATTCAAGGGGAAGGGTTTACAGAGATCAGGTACACCAGAGGGTGGGAAACTTGAAGGCCACCTTAGAATTCTGTCTGTCATACTCTGCACTCCGGCTTCCAAGATTCCTGCCCTCTGATATGCACATCCTGATAAATCCCCTCCCTTTGAGTGTGGGCGGGCCTGGCCTAATCAGGTGGGCTCATTAAAAGGGGCTAGAGATCAGAGACAGAAGAAGTCAAAGAGATTCTAAGTGTGAGAGATAAGTTCTGCTGGCCTTGAAGAAGCATGTGGCCATTTTGAAGAGACGGCCACATGGCAGGGACCAACCAGCAGCCTCTGGGAGCTGAGAATGGCTCCTTCCTGGCAGCAAGCTAGAAAGGAGGGACCTCAGTCCTACAACAAGAAGGACCTAAATTCTGCAACCAGTGAGCTTGGAAGAGGATGCTTATGAGAATGCAGCCCCATCAACATCTTGAATTCAGCGTGGTGAGACCCTGAGCAGAAGACTTCACTAACCCATTCCTGGATTTCCAGTTCACAGAAATTGTGAAATAAACAATGGGTCTTATTTTAAGCTGCTAAGTTTGTTGTGATTTGTTATGCAGCAGGAGAAATCTAATAAAACAAATTTGCAGTTAGAGAAACTGGCTCCCATGTGGAAGAGGATGGGAGGGTTGTTCCATGCTGAGCCCTTCAAGAGTCAGGTCAGAGAAAATGACTTCCCTCTTTGACAAGGTACACACACTTAATCTGCACAACAACCCCATTTTGCAGCTGAAGAAACTGAGGCACAGAGAGATTAGGTAACTTGCCCAAGGTCGTGTGGCTAGTACAGCCAGAAGTTTCATACCAGGATTTACTTGAGTTTGTATTTCTAAAAGAACTATAAAAAAGGACCTGAGTCAGGCCCTCAAAGAGATTATATTTGAGTTACTTGGCAAGAAAAGATTGACGTCACTGGCAAAAGGAGATCAAGGACATGAGGCACTGTGGCCATTCTTTCATTTACCAAGTACCTGTGGTGCATTAGGAATCTGTGTTTGGTGATGCATGATGCCTAAGCCTCTCTCTGACTGAGCTTCATAGGAATAACCACCTCTGTCCCAGCATCTATATATTTAAGGTTCATTCTGGACCTCTTACTTTGCATTCTGGATTCCGCACATGCACTATGATTTGCATTTTACAGATGCAGAAACAGGCTCAGGTGGCCTGTGCAGTACACCCAAGGACACCCAGCTGGAAGGGCGTGGAGCCAAAATACAATCCAGATCTCTCCAGCGCCCAAGTCCCTGCTTCCCCTGTAATACCAGGCCACCTCCTTTTGTAAAGATAAAAGCATGGAGTAGGCTTCAGGCACTTCCCTACATTATTTCATTTAACCCTGCAAACTTTCTTAAAGAATCAGAGGAAATATTTTAGGCCTTGTAAGTCAAGAGGCAGCAGGAAGGCTATTATGTAGGTACTTAGTATAACCATTTGAAATGCGATCATTTAAAAATATAAAACCATTCTTAGCCCCCAGGTTGTCAAAAACAGCTGGCTGTATTTAGCCCACCAGCGATAGTTTGCCAGCCCTGCTCTGAACAGCTCCATCTAGCTGACGCTATTATCCCCATTTAGAGGTAAAGAAACTGAGAGATGCAGGGCTTTTAGGTGACCTGCCCAACTCTTGCAGCACCCAGATGGGTCCGTCTCCAAGGCTCACCTCCTAAAGCACGTGTGCCGCGATTACCTTCTGCTCAGTTCGCCATTCATCTGGATGGTACTTTCAGCTCCCTGTGTGGGTGACGGGGTGGAAGATGGGAAATCACAGTCTCCCGTTGTGTGGTGTTGGGCCACTCATTCTGTTTGTCTTAGTTGCCTCCTCTCTAAAGCAGCCAGAGTTTTGCAGTCCATGAAGTTGTTTTTGTCCCTTGGGCAGGCTGTGAGGCTGCAAAGGGCTCTCGCCAAGCATATATGGGAGGAGGTCTTTGCAGATTTCCAGCTTACTCTGTTAGAATAATCATGTATCTAGCCGTCTGTGTTAGTGACACTGTCCTCTTCTGAAAATCAGAGTCACCTGGGAAGTCTTCTTAAAAAGCAACAACAAAAACACCCTGGGCCTGCGTTCCCGGAGTTTGATGAATTATGTCTGAAGTGGGCCTGGGAATCGGACATGCAGAGCCAGATTCAGAAACCTCCAACAGATCAATGTTTCTCACACGCATCCTCTCTGGCGATAAGAATCATCAGGGGGCTTATCAGGCTCCCAGCTGCCCAGGGCGTGCCCAGGGGCTCATTGTCATCGGGACAGTGGGGACACTGGTTGTCTTTACTCCCAGTCTTCTTTCACCTTAAATTCCCCACATTTACCTGTAGTTGGCCTTCTCAGAGAGTGGTTCTGTGGGCCTCGGGTGAGTTATGTCTGACCAGCATGATAGAGTAATCTGACGTTCTCAAAAGTTTTGGAACCACTGGGATGAACAAATCAAAAGATTGCACATGGCATGAAAGCTGCGTGTGGCACAAGCCGTCATACAGCCATCGGATTCAGTAGATTTTGCCTCTAGCAATTACTCAATTAGACTTTAATGACATTTAACCTGAGTGAAATAGTGGGTGTTAACAGTTGCAATGATCTTTTAAATTTAGTGACACCGAACTCAATACCGTGTGGAAGTAGAGTTCAGATTCTGGCTAAAGGGCATTATTTATGCTAAGATTGGGGTAACTGGTGGCTCTGTTTGTAGGTACCTCCCAGCAGTGTTTGGTCCAGGTATGAAGGCCGGCTGGCTCAGGGGAGTCTGTGTTGTCCCTGGAGCTGCATGCGTCTCCCCGGGGAGCTCCCTTCCAGGCAGCGGCTGTGATAACCAACCCCGAGGCTGACCTTGTCAAGGTCATCATGAAAGTCAAAATACCTTTGGTCTTGGTTGCAGTAAGGTGTGGTGCTTTGTAAAGTCTTTAAAAATCACAGTCCCTTTGAAAACTAGTGAAAGATGCAGAAGAACTCTGTGCCCTGAAAACTGCTTGGAGAACTTCACAAGTTTCAGAGGATTCATCAAGTCCCTAAAGCACTTCTAAGCCTCAGGTTCCAGGTAATGACCTCCAAATGTAGCAGGAAGTCTTGGGAAGGTAAGAGCGGGCGCTGTGTTTAACAGTAGACTTAGCTGGCTTGTCAGTGGTCATCGAGCCATATAGCAGTCCCAGGCTTGTTTCTCAAACTATGATATCAGAGCATTAATACCACGCTCATTACACCCACAGGATAGCTGGAGAAAACAAAATAGATCACAGATGTGAAAACATCTGGAAGCATTAAGAAGGCCACCTTGACATACAAGATCCTGTTATTAGCTTTTAGACAAAGTGTTTATGGTTCTAAGGAACCACTTTTTCCCTCATTCTCATCAAGGCATTATACGTATATAATCAAACATTTGAAGGAGCGATGAAGGCAGGACATTTCTCAATGATTCAGTTGATTTCACCAAATGTTCCACTTCTGGAATGCCTCCCCCACCCCCACCCCTGCCTCTTCTTTTACACGCCTGCCTATTC
>PVIY010013762.1:0-58317 GCA_004026745.1 Myrmecophaga tridactyla | reverse complement strand
GTGGGAGATCAAGAAGACACTGGGAGAGCATAAAGAGGAATTTGAAAGAATAAATAGAAAAATAGCAGATATTACAGAGATTAAAAACTCTGCAGTTCAAATAAAATCCTGTGTGTAGAGACATACAACAGCAAATTTGAAGAGGCAGAAGAAAGAATAAGTAAACTAGAGGACAGGATAACTGATTTCAAACACTCAAAATAGCAAATGGCAAAAAAGATGGAAAATTTTAATTGGATTTCAGGGAAATGATGGAGAAAACAAAGTGCAAAATATAAGAATTATTGGGGTTCCAGAAGGAGAAGAGAGGAGTAAAGTGTTAGGAAGAGTAGTTGAGGATATAATGGGGAAACTTCCCATCCCTTATGAAGGGCATAATTATACAAGTCAAAGAAGCTCTATGAACTTCAAATAGAATAAATTCAAATAGTCCTTCCCCAAGACACCTACTAATCAGTCTATCAAATGCTGAAGAGAAGCAGAAAATTCTGAAAGAGGCAAGAAAAAAAATCTACTACATGCAAGGAAAATCACATAAGACTGAGTTTGGACTACACAAATGGCACTATAAGGCAAGAAGGCAGTGGATCTTTCAGCTACCGCCATCTATTGGGCCTCAGGTATAATGTCCAAAGTCAATTGGTCCATCAACACTCTCAATTTTAGATAATCTCATTGTTCCCAAGAGAAAGATGGCCAATAAACACACCCTCACCAAATAGAAAATCCAAACCTGCCCCTAACTCTGCCCCCCCCCCATTATTTACCCCTGGTATTACTGAAGTTCTTTTGAGGTTTTACTGCTAAACATAGTTCATAGCAAGTAACATAATTTTCCCCCATACCCTGAAATCATGCACTCTTTGTACAAGATTCATACCTTTGCAGTTGTTCAGGCAAGAACTTATTTTTATTTGTAATGTTGATTGGTGGGAAACATGAGTCTATACAAACCCTTTAAATCATGTTCACCTTTAATACGATAATAATTCTTATAGACCCATTAGTGAACCACCTTCACTTCTATCTATTCCCTTACAATTAAGTTCAACCTCATTAGCAAACCCATCTCTAGTTTCTATATATCTCTAGGTCCCCTATATTCTATATTGTAAGTCTCTTATTTTACCTTTACCGTGTCATAAAAGTGGAATCATACAGTATCTAACCTTTTGTACCTGGCTTATTTCACTCAGCATTATGTCCTCAAGACTCATTCATCTTGTCATGTGGTTCAGGATGTCATTTCATCTTACTGCTGCATAACATTCCATTGTATGTATATACCACATTTAGTTAAATCACTCATCTGTTGGATTGTTTCCATCTTTTGATGATTGTGAATGCTGCTGCCATGAATATTGGTGTTCAAATCTGTTTCTGTCACTGCTTTCAGCTCTTCTGGGTATTAACTGAGTATTGTTATTGCCGGGTCATAGGGCAACTTGATGTTTACTTTTCTGAGGAACTGCCAGACTCTCTTCCACAGCAGTTGTGCCATTAAACATTCCAACCACCAGTGCATGTGTCCCAATTTCTCTACATCTTCTCCAACATTTGTAGTTTCCTGTTTGTTTAATAGCAGCCATTCTTACAGGTGTGAGGAGGTATCTTCCCTTATAGCTGATAAGAATGACCATTGATTCATGTGATTTTTAGCCACCTGTATTTGCTCTTCACAAAAATGTCTATTCATATCTTCAGCCCACTTTATTATTGGACTGCTTGCTCTTTTGTTGTTGAGTTGTATGATTTCTTTACGTATATAGGATATCAAAACTTTATCCAATGTGTGACTTACAAATGTTTTCTCGCACTGAGTTGGCTGCCTCTTGACCTTTTTGAAAGTCTTTTCAGGCAAAAAAGCATTTGATTTTGGGGAGTTCCCATTTACCTATTTTTTATTTTGTTGTTTGTGCTTTGGGTATAAAATTTGGGAGGCTACTTCTTATTACTATATTGTGAAGATGTTTCTTTACATTTCCTTCTGGAGCTTTATGTTACTGGTCCTTATATTTAGGTGTTTGATCCCTTTTGAGTTAATTTTTGTATAGGGTGCAAAATAAGGGGACTCTCAAATTATTCTGGCTATTGATATCCCGTTCTCCCATGTCCATTTATTGCAAGGACTATTTTGTTCCATTTCAGTGGATTTAGGGTCCTTGCCAAAGATCAGTTTACCATAGATTTTGTGTTGTATTTCTGCACTTTCAATTCAATTCCATTGGTCAATACTTCTATCTTTGTGCCAGTAGCATTCTGTTTTGGCCATTGTGGCATTATAATAAGTTTTAATATCAGGGAGGGTTAATCCTCCCACTTCATGCTTCATTTTTAGGAGGCTTTTTAACTATTCAGGGTCTCTTTCTCTTCCAGATGAATTTGTTAACTAGCTTTCCCAAGTCTTCATAGTAGGTTGTTGGAATTTTTATTGGTACTATGTTGAGTCTGTAGATCAATTTGGGTATAATTGACATCTTAACTATATTTAACCTTCCTATCCATGAACATGGAATGTCTTTCCACCTATTTAGATCATCTTTGATTTCTTTTAACAATTGTTATGTAGTTCTCTGTGTACACGTCCTTTACATCTCTAGTTAAGTTCATTCCTAGACACTTGATTATTTTAGCTGCTATTTTGAATGGGATTTCTTCCTTAATTGATTTCTCAGTTAGGTCATTGCCTGTGTATAACACATTACTGATTTTTGAACATTAATTTTATAACCTACAAACTGACTGATTTTGCTTATTAGCTCAAGTAGCTTTGCTGTAGATTTCTCAGGATTTTCCAAGTATAGTATCATGACATCTGCAAATAATGAAAGTTTTGCTTCTTCCTTTCCAATTTGGATGACTTTTATTTTGTTTTCCTGCCTAATTGCTCTTGGTAGAACTTCTGGTACAATGGTGGATAATAGTGGTAATAGAGGGCATCCTTTTCTTAATTCTGATCTTAGGGGGAAAGCTTTCAGTACCTCACCATTGAGTACAATGCTGACTATGTGTTTTTATATGTACCTTTCATCATGTTGAGGAAGTTACCTTTGATTCCTGGCTTTTGAAGTGTTTTTGTCAGAAAAATATGTTAAATTTTGTCAAATGCTTTTTTTGGCATCAATCAAGATGATCATATGATTTTTCCTTTTTAAATTGTTAATGTGCTGTATTACAGTAACTGATTTTCTTATGTTGAACCATCCTTGCATTCCTGGTATAAATTCCAACTTGGTTGTGGTGTATAATTTTTTTAGTGTGCTGTTGGATTTGATTTACTAATATTTTGTTGAGAATTTTTTACACCCATTTTCATTAGAGAGATTGATCTGTAGTTTTGTTTTCTTGTAGCATCTTTACATTGTTTTGGTGTTAAAGTGATGTTAGCTTCATTTCAGACCAACTGGATAAAAGGACATTTCACTTGTTGGAATCTTGTCAACATTAGACCCTGAGAACTTCGCAAATCACTAATTGAAATTTACCATACTCTGGCAACTTGTTTTCCCTCTAGATCACTTGATGAATCGCTTTCATCTCATCCAGAACTCCAATCCAATAATCTATGTTCTCCATTGAGGCTCTCTTCTCACCACCTTCATTTATCTCCTTTTACAATTTATAATCCCTCTTTTGCACATGCATTCCATCCCTTAAGTCTCCCTACTTCCTTTGAGTTCCTCTGCCAAAATCCCAATCTCCCATTCTTTTCTTTGACTATACCTGTGCTTGTGAAGATTGCTGAACACCCTGCTCCCCAGACAGATTGGAAACACTATAAATTCATGATCACTAATATCACAAGGGTCTTCCACACTCCCCAGCAATGCTCAATTCTCTAACTTTCATTAATGGCTGTTTAATAATTTCTCTCTCTTCAGTACTCTTACTCCTCTTCTAAACCCTGGCTTTTTTTATACTTTATGCTCTACTGATTTTCTCTTTATCTTGAGATTATCTTGTCTCAGATTCTTTTGTATCTCCTCCTCTGATTTAAAGACTAGAGTTCTTTAGCATTCAGATATGGATCACAGTTCTCATTGTTCCCACATGATATCATCCATTCCCATGACTTTAAATACCATTTAAATACTAACAACTCACAAATTTTTATCCTGCTCATTCCATCATCTTAGTTTGAAGACTAGCACACTAGTTTGAACCAAAATCATCTCCCATTGGGATTACTGCAATAGCTCCTAGTTTATTTATCTACTAATAGTTTGATTCCTACATAATAACTACAATTATCTTTTTTGAGTTATAAATCAGATCATGTCATTGCCTCACTTAAAACCCTTCAGTGACTTTCCATGACTCAGAACAAATTCTAAAACATGGTCCCTGTCTTAATTTCCTGTGGCTGCTGCACAGACTTAGTGGCTGAATATAACAAAATTATTCTCACACAGTTTTGGAGGAATGAAGTCTGAAGTCAAGGTATCCACAGGCCTGTATTCCATCTAGACGCTTTAGATGATTTACTTGCTTATCTCCTCCAGTTTCTGATGGCTCCAGGAATGTCTTGGCTTGTTGCTACATCATTCCAGTCTGTACCTCTGCCTTCTCTTAGTGTGTCCCTTATAAGGACACTTGTCACTGTATATAGGGTGCACCAAGTTATTTGCTGTTAGGGCTGAAACCCACAGAGGTGATCATAGCTTTGTGGCCTTTAAGATAACAATCCAGAATGGGGTCCTCTGGAGTGGAAACCATGTGGGGAGTGGTTGGCCAGTAGGGTGGAGGTTGGGGGAGAGGAGGGGAGAGGAAAGCAGAGGGGGTGATGTGTAGCAATTGGAACCCTCTTCCTGGAGTAGTGGCATCTCTCTTCTCCTTCATTTTTGAAGGACAATTTCTCCAGATAAAGAATTCTTGCTTGGCAGTTTTCTCTTTCAGTTCTCTAAATATATTGTGCCTCCACTTTCTTGCCTCCATAGTTTTTAATGAGAAATTGGTGTTTGGTCATTGTACTAGTTTGAAAGTGTTGTGTACCCTAGAAAAACCATGTCCTTTACTTATTCCAAACTTGTCGGCACAGATTTGTTTTTTTAGGAAAGCATTTTTTTTTATTGTTTCTGTGGAGATTGACCCACTCATTTGTGGGTGTAAACTTTTGATTAGATTACTTCTATTGAGATGAGACACACCCAATTTGGTTTATGGCCTTTTGATTAGATGGTGATGTGACTCTGTCCATTCCAGGTGGCTCTTGCTTAGTTTACTGGAGTCTTTTAAAGGGGAAAATATTTTGGAGAAATCTCAGATACAGATGCAGACAGAGACTATTTGGAAACACAGAAGCCCCAAGGAAACATAGTTACCTGTAAGCCAACAGAATTGTAGTAATCTGAAGATGCATGGAGTACCAACAGAGGGAAGTCACCTAGACACAGATGTTTGGAGATACAGAGCCCCCACAGACTTCACCATGTTCCTTCCCATGAAATTCTAAGCAAGCCAGAACCCAAAGTTGTGCCCCAGAGGAGTTAAGTGAAGGCTGACAGTGCTTAGAGAAGAAACTACTTGCTTCAGACGCTAGAAGCAATGGAACCAGGAAGAAGGACCAGCAGACATCAGCCACATGTCTTTCCATGTGCCAGACATCACCCTGCCTTGACTCAAGGTATCTTTCTCTAGATACTTTACTTTAGACATTTTTATGGCCTTAGAACTGTAAACTCATAACTTAACAAACCCCCTTTATGAAACTTATTTTCTGGTATATTGCATATCCAGCAGCACTAACAAACTAAAAGTCTTATTGAGGATATCTTGTATATGATAGATCACTTTTCTCTTGCTGCTTTCAAGATTCTCTCTTTTGTCCTTTGTATTTGACATTGATTTGTATGTGTCTCAGAGTAGGTCTATTAGGATTTATTCTGTTTGGAGTACATTGCAATTCTTGGACATATAAATTTATGGCTTTCAAAAGAGTTAGGAAATTGTCTACGATTATTTCCTCAAAATTCTTTCTGGCCATTTTTCCCTCTCTATTCATCCTGGAATACCCATGATACATATATTTACGTGTTTCATGCTGTCATTCAGGTCCCTGAATCCCTGCTCAATTTTTTTCAATTCTTTTCTCCATCTATTCTTCTGTCTTTTCTTAATTGTCCTGTCTTCTAGTACACCAATTCTTTCTCTTGCCTGTCCAAATCTGCTGTTGTATGCCTCTAATGTATATTTAATCTCCATTATTGTGTTTTCATACCTATAGTTTCTGTTTCCTTTTTAATCTTTAATTTTTATTATAATATATATATATACAAAGCAAAGAAAGAAAAAAGCAATAATTTTCAAAGCACACTTCAACAGGTAGTTACATAACAGATCCCAGAATTTGTCATGTGCTACCGTTCTGCATCTCAGATTTTTCCTTCTAGCTGCTTCAAAATATTTAATATTCCTCCTCCTGGAAGCAGGAGGAATATTAAAATAGTGATTCAGCAGTCATATTCATTTGTTAAATCCTATTTTCTCTATTATACTTCCTCTTTCTCTTTTGATCTTTCTCCCAATCTATAGGAATCTTTGGGCAATGCCCATTCTGACTTTTTCAAGTTGAGAAGGAGATTCAACATTAAAGGATGGGGGGTGTAATCTTGGCGAGTCTGGTCCCTCTGGGCTTCAGGATATATCTGACCTAAGAATCCTCTAGAGATTACATGTTTTAGGAAAGCAAACATAGTTCATTAAGCCTTTATAGAGACTCCATTAGAGTTTTGGGTTTTCTTAAGAGTCAACGGGAGTGATGCTGCTTAGGCTTTAGTAAGTCATGGCAATTAACACTATCTACCTGAAGCTTGGATAAGGGTAGCCTCCAAAATAGCCTCTTGACTACATTTGGTCATTCTTGACTACTGATGCCTTATTTTATTACACTTATTTCCCCCTTTTGGTACAGAAGGCATTGTCAATCCTACAGTGTCAGGGCCTGACTTATTCCTGAAAATCATATCCCAAAGTGCCAGGGAGAATTTCACCCCTGAATGTCATGTCCCATATAAGGGAGAGGGCAATGATTTTCCATGAACAGTCGGGCTTAGAGAGAGAGGTCATCCTTAGGCCTTATTATGGGTGGTATTATCTTCTCTCCTACAGAAATAAGTTTCATAAGGGCAAGCTTCAAAATCAAGGGCTTGCCTATTTTCTTAGGAGTCTTAAATTGTTGAGAAGGCACCTGGTAAACATCAATAGTTCCATATATATATATATATTTCTTTGAGTCCTCAAGGGACTCTATCAATACTTTTTAATTATCAGCCCACCATAGGTTGAGATGTATGCCGATATTACATTAAACTATACAGTATTACAAGGCATCCTTCCCATTCTGGACTCTAGGTTATTTAAATGAGCTATCAAAACAGGTTGATTTAAATTATGTTTTACAGAAAATTTAAGTTCTGGGAATGATAAATTTTTCTGCCTTTGGTCTTATATGGTAGGTGAAGGTCTAGAGTACATAATCATCTTTTACCCTGTATTCTGATTTACTTTAGACCCAACCAAAGTGGCTTCATTTTTAACTCTAATTGAGGCCTCATTTTCAGTTACTTTAACAATTGTTACATATGGCTACACTAACTTTTAGGGTTGCAGCACTGCATTTCTGGGTCTGAAGAGTCGCAGAGTTAAACAAAGTCCCAGGTAAATACCATCTGATGCACATACAGTTAAGCATCTCATAAATCCAGAAACGTATTTACATCTTCAAGTAAGTGTGGTTGTATAAGGGCTTACAATCTAGTCTCCAATTTTCTTATAGGTATTTTCTGAAAGAGACCTTAGCATATTTTTTCTTTTGTTTCTGACTTATTTTGCACAACACACTGTCACCAAGGTTTATTAAGTTCATTGGGTGCTTCTCAACATCCTTCATTTTTGTAGCCACACCACATTTCATCATATAAATGTATCACAGTTCACCGTTCTGCTTCTCAGTCATTATATCTTTCATCTCCCTCCATCTATTGAGCATCATGAGTAACATCCAAAATAAACAAAAATGTCTTACAGTATCTTCACTTGGCTGTACAACCAGCAGTACTCTCAATTTTAGACAATATTCATTGGTGCATAATTACAAAGAACAGACAAACAAATATCAAATGAAAATTACTCCTCATCACTCATCCTCCCCACAAATTAGTTTCCCCTGGTAGTGTCGTGGCACTGTTTATGTCTTCCTGTTAACCATTGGCCATTGGGTACATGCATTTGTAGTTCCCCCCCGCCATATCCCTCTACTGTTGACTCTTTGTCCACTATCAAACCTTTGAAATAGTTCATGCAAAAACTTATTTATAGCTGTAGATTTCATCAGTAGGATACATTGAACCATGTATCCACTTTGAATCTTATTCACCTTCAATATGGTAATGTTACTTATAATCCCCCTAATTAGTTACCATCATTTCTATCTGTCCCCTTATATTGAAGTGCAACCTCTTAGGATAGCCTTTCCCCCATCTCTAGCTTTTGTGTAACTCTATGTCTGCTATATTCTACAATGTAACCTCTGAGATTACCAGAGTCATAATAGTGAAATCATATAGCATCTGTCCTTTTGTGTCTGACTTATTCCATTCAGCATTATGTCCTCAAGGTTCATGCATGTTTTCATATGCTTTGGGACCTCATTTCATCTTACTGCTGCATATATTCCATCACACATATGTACTACATTTTGTTTATCCACTCATTTGTTCATGAACACTTGGATTGTTTCCATCTTTTGGCAATTGTGAATAGTGCCTCTATGAACATTGGTATGCAAATGTCTCTTCATGTAACTGCTTTCAAGTTTTCTGGATATATACTAAATATTGTTATTATTAGGACATAGGGCAACTCACTATTCAGTTTCTAAGGAATTGCCAAACTGTCTTCAGCAGCAATTGCACCATTATACATTCCCACCAACAGTGAATAAGGGTTCCAATCTCTCCACATCCTCTCCAACATTTGTACTTCTCTGCTTGTTTAATTGTGGTCATTCTTATAGATGAGATGTCATATCTCATTGTCACCTAGATTTGCATTTTCCTTATAGTTAATGAAAATAAGCAGCCCTTCATGTGCTTTTTTAGCCTTCTGTATTTACTCTTCAGAAAAGTGTCTATTCATATCCTCTGCCCATTTCATATTTGGATTGTTTGTCCTTTTGTTTTTGAGCTGTAAAATTTCTTTTTGTGCATAGGATATCAAGCCTTTGTCCAGTATGTGGTATCCAAATATTTTCTCCCATTGAGTTGGTTGCCTCTCTTAAACAGAATACTTTGAGGCAAAAAAGCTCTTAAGCTTAAAGATTTGCCATTTTTCTATTTTTTCTTTCACTGCTTGTACTTTAAGTGTAAAATTTAAGAAATTACCTCCTACTACTAGATCTTGAAGATGTTTCCCTGAATTTTCTTCTAGAACTTTTATAGTATTAGCTCTTTAATTTAGATCTTTAATCCACTTTGAATTAATTTTTGTATATGGTGTAAGATAGGGGGCCTCTTTCATTCTTTTGTCTGTTGAAATCCAATTCTCCCATGTCCATATATTGAAAAGATTATTCTGTCCAAGTTCAGTGGACTTGAGGCCTTCTCTAAGATAATTGTCCATATATTTTTTTGTCTATCTCTGCACACTCAATTCAATTTCATTGATTAATACTTACATCTTTGTGGCAGTACCATGCTGTTTTGACCACTGTGGCTTTATAGTAAACTTTAAACTCAGGAAGTGATAGCTCTCTCACTTTGCTCTTCTTTTTTAGGATATCTTTAGATATTTACAGAATCTTTCCCTTCCAAATAAATGTGATAACTAGCTTTTCCATGTATTTAAAGCAAGTTGTTCAGATTTTGATTGGTATTACATTGAATCTGTATCAACTTGGGTAGAATTGGCTTCTTAATGACCTTTAACCTTCCTATCCATGAACATGGAATGTCTTTCCATCTATTTGGGCCATTTTTAATTTCTTTAAGCAATGTTTTGTAATACTCTATGTACAAGTCCTTAACAAGTTCTCAGCATCCCTGGTTTAGGCTTATTCCCAGATACTTGATTCTTTTGGTTGTTATTTTGAATTTTTTCTTGATTTTCTTCTCAGATAGGTTATTGCTTGTGTATAGAAACATTATTGATTTAGTAATTTAATCTGCAGCTTTCCTTTCAGTAGCTTAAGTAGCTTTGTCATATATTTCTTAGAGTTTTCTAAGTATAGGATATGTCATCTGCAAATAATGAAAATTTTACTCTTTCCTTTTCATATGCCTTTTATTTATTTCTCTTATCACTCCAGCTAGGACTTCTAGTACAAAGTTGAATAATAGTGGTAAAATAAGCATCCTTGCCTAGTTCTTGGTGTTAGGGTGAATGTTGCCAGTCTCTCACCATTAAGTATAATGCTGGCTGTGGCTTTTTTATATATACTCTTTATGATACAGAGAAAGTTTCCTTTGATTCCTACATTTTGAAGTGTTTTTATAAGGAAAGGATGCTGAATTTTGTCAAATGCTTTTTCAGCATCAATTGATATAATCATATGATTTTCCCCTTTTATTTGTTAATGTGCTATATTACATTGATCGATTGTCTTGTATTGAGCCACCCTTGCATTCCTGTTATAAACCCCACTTGGTCATAATGTATAATTCTTTTAAGGTGTTGTTGGATTTGATTTGCTGGTATTTCGTTAAGAATTTTTGCATCTGTTCTAGTTTGCTAGCTGATGGGATGCAATATATCAGAAAAAGAATGACTTTTAAAAAGGGGAATTTACTTCCCATGCAAAAAAAAAAGTGTAGGGGGGATTTAATAATTTGCAAGTTTACAGTTCTAAGACTGAGAAAATGTCCAAATTAAAGCAAGTCTACAAAAATTTCCAAATTAAGGCAACAACCAGAGGTTACCTTCACTCAAGAAAGGCCAATGAAGTTCAGGGTTTCTCTCTCAACTGAAAAGGCACATGGTGAACATAGCAGCATCTGCTAGCTTTCTCTCCAGGCTTCTTGTTTCATGAAGCTCCCGTGGAGAAGTTTTCCTTCTTCATTTCCAAAGGTCTCTGGCTGGGCTCTCCTTATGGCTTTTGCTATTCTAAAGGGAATTTCTACAAAATGTTCCCTCTTTTAAAGGATTCCAGTAAACTAATCAAGACCCTCCTGGAATGGGTGGAGTCACATCTCCCTCTAATCAAAAGTTAGTACCTGCAATCATGTGAGTCACATCTCCATGGGAACAATTTAATAAACTTTCACCCAGTAATACTGAATGAGGATTAAAGGACATGGCTTTCCTAGGGTCCATAAATTCAAATCAGCATAGCATCTATGTTCATTAAGGAGATTAATCTATGGTTTTCCTTTCTTATAGTTTCTTTACCCAGTTTTGGTATTAGAGCGATGCTAGCTTCATAAAATAAGTTAGGTAGCATTCCTTTTAGGAAATTTTTGGGAGAGTTTGAGCGGAATTAGTGTTCGTTCTCTTTGGAATGTTTGATAAAATTCCCTATGAAGCCATCTGCTCCTGGGTTTTTCTTTGTGGGAAGATTTTTGATGACTGATTGAATCTCTTTACATGTAATGGCTTGTTGAAATGTTCTATTTCTTCTTGCATCAGTATAGGTAGTTCATGTGTTTCAAGGAATTTATCCATTTCATCTAAGTTGTCTATTTTGATGGCATATAGCAGTTCATAGTACTTTCTTATGATTTTTAAAATTTCTTCAGAATCCATGGTAATATGCCCCTTTTCATTTATGATTTTGTTTACTTGTGTCCTTTTTCTTTTTTTTTTCCTTTATTATTCTAGCTATGGGTTCATGAGTTTTATTGATTTTCTCAATGAACCAACTTATGGTTTTCTTTTATTGTTCTCCAGTTTGTTTTATTTCTGCTTTCTATTGTTTTATTGTTCCCCAGTTTGTTTATTTTTTCATTAATCTTTGTTATTTCTCTTCTATTATTTGCTTTGGGAATAGTTTGCTGTTCTTTCTCTAAATTCTGCAGATGAGAAGTTAAGTCCTCAATTGTTAATCATTCTTATTTTTTAATATAGGTATTTTGGGCAATAAATTTCCCTTTAAGAACTGCCTTTGCTGCATCCCATAAATTCTGGTGCATTGTATTCTCATTATCATTCATCTCTAGATATTGACCTATTTCTCTAGCAGTTTCTTCTTTGGCCCACTGAT
Source organism: Myrmecophaga tridactyla (assembly GCA_004026745.1). NCBI lineage: Eukaryota > Metazoa > Chordata > Mammalia > Pilosa > Myrmecophagidae > Myrmecophaga > Myrmecophaga tridactyla. Next base: position 46,124 of record PVIY010013762.1, on the reverse strand, counting down.
TATTTAAGAGGATGTTGCTTAATCTCCATATATTTGTGAAAGTTCTGGTTCTTTGGTGATTATTTCCAGCTTAATTTTGTCATGGTCAGTTTGGATAATTTCAAACTTACTAATTTTATAAAGACACAATTAGTGTCTCAGAATATAATCTATCCTGGAGAATGTTCCATATGCACTAGAGAATAATGTATATCCTGATTTGGGGAGGTATATTGATCTATATATGTCTATCAGGTCTAATTCATTTACCACATTGTTAGGTTCTCTATTTCTTTGTTGATCCTCTGTCTGATTGTTCTATCTATAGTGGTATATTTAAGTATCCCATTATTATTGTTGAAACATCTATAGCTTTGTACAGTTTTGACAATGCTTGCCTCATGCACTCTGGAGCTCATTGATTGGGGCATAAATATTTATGATTGTTATTTCTTTTTGGTGATTGTCCGTTTTATTAATATGTAGGGTCCTTCTTTGTCTCCTATGATGTCTTTACATTTAATGTCAATTTTATCTGATATTAATATAGCTGCTCCTGCTTTCTTTTGGTTATAGATTTCTAAAACATCTTTTTCTTCCTTTTGCTTTCAATCTCATTGTGTCCTTGGGCCCAAGATGTGTCACTTCTAAGCAATATATAGATGGATTATATTTTTAATCCATTCTGCTAATCTCTATCTTTCAATTGGTGAGTTTAGGTTAGTCCATTAATGCTCAAAGTTATTACTGTAAAAGCAGTTCTTGAATCTACCATTGTATCCTTTAGTGTTTATTTTTCAGATCTAAATATTCTATTCCCTCTCCCTCTCTTTATCCCTTACATTATCGATACTGGTATTCTTCAATTCTGTGCCATCCTCCAGACCTTCCTGTCATCTTTTTAAGCTGACAGGACTCCCTTTAATATTTCCTGTATGGCAGGTTTCTTATTGACTAGTTCTCTATCTTTATTAGTTTTTGAAGATTTTTATCTTTCCCTCAGTTTTGAAGGACAACTTGACTGAGTAAAGAATTCTTGGCTAGAAGGCTTTCTTGTTCAGGATCGCAAATAAATCATACCACAGCCTTCTTGCTTCCATGGTGCCTGTAGAGTAGTCTAAATTCAGTCTTCTGTGTTTCCCTTTTATGTAGTAGATTGCCTTAGAGGTAGTAGGGTCTCCTTAGAGGTGGATCTGAATTTTTGAGCAGAACTGCAATGGCTATAGAGAAAGGATGGGAGCAGGTAGATTGTTTCTCTTGAGAACAGAGAAAAGCCACATAACAAGTGTTGAAAGAGTAGTGGAATTATATTGTGTGGTACATAGAAAGGCTTTCCTAAAACCTGTGTCATTTCTTTAGGCACCTTGAAATTGATGTATGATTTTGTTTGAGGTATATAAACTGGAGTATACTGAGTATACTAGTTCTTATGTGGGCAGTGGAGACCCTTTAGCTCTTGTCTAAACCAGAAAACTATATAGTGGGGTTATGTGTCCATGCGTGTCATGATAGATTCTCTTGGTGAACTACCCTGGAATTTCCTCTAACTGTTCCAGCCCAGAGTCTCTCAGCTCCTTCCTGCCCAGAGACATCTTGTATTTCACTCTTGACAGATGTTTTCTTTCATTCAACCAGGCCAGGGCAGTTGAGTAACTTCAACTAGTTTTAGATGTTTGGCTTACCTGAATTGTTCTCCAATTGTGGAATCTCAGATCTTCAGACCCACTTGAACTTGTTCATAAACCCATGGTGAAAACTCAGCCCTTCATTTTATAGTTGAGATGAAGATGTTGCTCATATTCAACGATTACTTCATGGTCTTTGAATGGAAACTGGGTGACAGTGGTTTTCCAGTGGAGCATTCTTTGAAGGGTAATTTCTTTTTGAAGAGGGTGTGCTAGTTTGAAAGGTATGTACCCTAGAAAAGCCATGTTTTAATCTCAATCAATCTCATGGGGGCAATGGTTTCTTCTAATCTCTGTTCAGTACTATAGGTTGGAAACTTGATTAGGTTATCTCCACGGAGATGTGACTCAACCAATTATGGGTATTAAACTTTGTTAGATGAAGATGTGTCTCCACCCAATCTACATGAGTCTTGATTAGTTTACTGGGATCCTACAAAAGAAGAGACGTTTTTAGAGAGAGTACCTTTTGAGAACGCTGCAGAACCATAAAACAGAGTCCACCAGCCAGCCACTTTTGAAGATGAAGAAGGAAAGAGCTTCCCAGGGAGCTTCATGAAGCATGTATTGGAGAGAAAGCCAGCAGATGCTGCTGTGCTCATCATGTGCCCTTCTAGATAAGAGAGAAACTGAATGTCATCAGCCTTCTTGAACCAAGGTATCTTTCCCTGGATGCCTTATATTGGACATTTCTATTGACTTGTTTTAACTGGGACATTTTCTCGGCCTCAGAACTGTAAACCTTGCAATTTATTAAATTCCCCTTTCTAAAAGCCATTCTATTTCTGGTATAATACATTCCAGCAGCTATCAAGCTAGAACAGAAGGAAAGGTTAATAACAAAGAATTAAATATATTTTGTCTGCTACTATTATTATCAATAGCCCCAGGATAGCTTTGTGATCAATTTTGCCCATGTTCTGTGGCCCTGTTCTCTTTAAGTCCATTCTGAGGGAGTGTCATGTAAACAGGAATGTGTTCTGGATTTCATTGCCACAAATGGACCTGACCCATGCCTCATGATCACAATCCTTCTTTTTGTGCTTTGGAGCTCAAATTAGATGCACCAGTCAGTCTGAATCTCTTGCTGTCGATTTTAAACAGTCAGGTACCTATGTAAACCTCAGGTCCTCATCAGATGCCTTTTATTGGCCCTCACTTACCCTCTCCAGTCATTGCTCTCTGTTACATAACAGCATCTTAGAGAAACACATCTTCTGTCTTGGAAATGAATTTCCTGAGTGGTGGTAGGAACTTCTGAGCAATGGAATTCAGAATGCTACGCCCTGGTTCTCTGTAGTGAGAATTTGGTGTGGGTCTAGGACCTGAAATTATATGCTAGGAAGGTTGTATGAAGGGCATGAACTTCAGGGTTCCTAAGATAATGGCTGCTGCTTCTGCTGCTTGTGAAAACATTTTTCTCTACTAATTCTTGTGTTGTTATTATGAGAAAGAAAAGGATGAAAGTTGATTTATAATGAGCATTAGGAAAAGGAAGACAAAGAAGAAGAGGGGTAAAATAATCTTTGGGAATCTACTTCCTTTTAAATATCTCTATTGCTTCCTACACCTTAACACTAGAGAACCTCCGTATCTGCTCCTAAGCATGCTGAGGGGCAATATTCCCAATATCACATGTCAACCTTTCTCCTTGTCCTGCATTAGCCCTTGAGGCTGGCAGGATATTTGGTAGGGATTTCCTTAGTTAGGTGCTTTGATGCAGTGGTAGCATGGGCTTCTTTCTTCTTGACAAAGTTTTGGGAGTCTTGAAGTGGGAGTAAGTTCTCCAGTGAAAAAACTCTCATTTGGAGACCTGGAAACTAAAATCTCTAAGAGGACATTTACTATCCTTGATGTTTCCCCATCCATGCGTCTGCTTGCTTATTGAAGTTCATAACTCTGATTCCACAATGATGACAGGTGAACCCCTGATAGCCTCAACACTTTAGCCTTTTTGACTACTACATTCACACATTTCTTTGTCTCCACAGCATCTCCAGTGCTTAGACCAGACATGACCATGATTCTCGGAGCTTCTCTGTATTATTTCACTACACAGTCAATCCCCCCACCCACTCCTGGTCCACACAACCATGTCCCTGGAGGCAGTACCCACACCGCACCTTGAGTTCACATTTTACCTCAGGCAGCTATTGCTGGATCTGGCAAGGTCATTGTCCAAGTCGGGAAACAAGGGGAACCACCTGAGCCCAAACTCACACCCCTCATATTTTGAGTTCCCTAGGTATCCTCTGTGGAAGTGCTCATGTCCCCCTCCTAGGATCTCAAAAACTTATGCTGTGTAGCCCGTTATATTGGCTAGGGCTATGAGGCACACCAAGGCTACTGAGGGAGGTTGGTTCCCAGGCCTACCTTCTCAAGCTCCACAACCAGCCACCCAGCTGACCTGTGTTGTTCATTCAGAGAATGCATTACCCATGCCACAGGAGGCTTCAGGGGAGGGAGGTCTTGCCCCCAACCAATCAATGCCATCTCTGCTGAACTAATGCAACCTCAAGAGTGTTTACCAGAACTTCTGATTTTGACAGTGTTTCAAGTCACTTGCCCAGATACACTTTCACCTAAGTCTAGATGCTGATACTCTTTCCTACTTTCTCATGTCAGTGACCACCTTTTAGGCACATATTGATTGCCCCTATTCAAATAAAGAGGGCTAGGTGATGAACAATTGATTTTAGGGGATTAGGGAACACTTGAAGGAAGTCTATGAGTGCAAAGGGATATGATGGGAGAAGATATAGTCCTAATTTGTAGCTTACTTTCAGGTGTTTTATCTCAATTGATCCTTATCACTGCTGTTGAGTATGCAGCCAATCTACACTTTAGTATCATCCTAATCATTTATATAAGACAAACAATTAGAGACATTTCCCATGATAAAGTGAATAGTCATGCTTTGAACTGAGATATCATCCTACAAAAAAAAACGCATTCTTACCACTGTACATTCCTTTCCAGCACAAGACTTGACCATGTGTTGTCCAGGTGAAGACAAATCCACTAGATTGATAAGAGCTACAGGGAGCAGACAAAAAAAAACCTTTACTTTTTCTCCCACCCTCATTGTGCTGGAGAATTCCAATTAGAAGCAGGTGGCAGACTTGTACAGCTGTGAAATCTTGGGCCAGCTCAGACCTCTCTCCATGGACATGGGCTCCAATCACTTCTGACTGTGGATATGTAAACAATTTAAATGCCCATGAACTGATAAATACATAATCAAAATGTGATATAACTATACAATGGAATAGAAAGAAACCCAATACTGATAGATGCTACTATATGTATGAACATCAAAACACTATGCTAAGTGAAAGAAGTTCAATACAAAAGACTACATATTGTGTGATTACATTTACATGAAATATAAAAAAAATGCATTTTTTGCAAGACAGACCAATGTTTGCCTAGGGCTGGCTATGATTACAAATTTGGTGGTAATTGCTTAATGTTATAATTAAAAAAAAACATTGAATTGTACAAATATAATGAATGCTATGTTATGTAAATTATACTTTAAGCTGTTTTAAAAAGTGAATAAGAATATTATATAATTACTTATCAGTCTTTCCATAATTTAAGTTTATCTCATGCCATAGCTAGCCTCTTTTTTAGTTGCTTATGATATTTGACCCCTTATTCAGCCCCTTCTTATGTTTTTGTCTCTAATTTTCTTCTTCATGCTTTCTTTTGATGACCTTATCTAAGCCCAAGGCTTTGAGTACCTAAATGAAATGTCTCTAATCTATATCTCCAACTAAAATCCACTTGCCAAATTCCAGATTGGTATTTCCAAATGCTTGTGGGAGAAATTCAAGTAAATATTCCATAGATACTCTAAACTAATAAGTGAAGAATTAGCAAACTTATGATTACTGGATCATTATATATATATTTTTTTCTTATTTCCTAGTATATTGTAAAAGATCCAAAAGGAAATTGATAGGTTTTTTGACAGGGAGGGAAGAGAAGAGACTAAAACTCAATCAAAAGTGCTTTATTGTGAACCTATGCACAGGCAGGCTGAAGCATAAGATTGTGACAGCTATGAGCAGGGGGAGGGGTACAGCTTATATAGGATGGTTAGGAAAGATAAGGAAAGGAAGGTGGAAGATTTTCAGTGTCTAGCTTGGGAGCAAGAAATTGGCAGACTAATTAGGAAGTTATGTCAAGATTGTAGCTACAGGGGCTGTAATTTTCAGAAGGCAGAGCATGGAGAAGGGGAATTATCACAGGAGCCTGTAGCTGCTCCTACACTTCCACTGGCCTCTCCAGGGCTCTAGGTGAAGGGATTGGAACAACTCCTACCAAAGGAGGTCCCACTGACCCCAGAGGTGCAGGCATCAGGGGTGGAGCTCAGATCCTGGGGTCAGGGTGGGCTGAAAAGGCTGGCCTGGAGGGTGCTAAATCCAGGGTATGAAGGGCTGAGATCAGTCAAAGTGGGAAGGACCTGGGAGGGAGTGGTGTTGCGTAGGTGTGGGAAGGGTTCAGGTCAAGGCCACCTGCGCTGGTACCCTGAAATTGTCTGAGTCTCATCTCTCTGCATACCTATCCCAACCAGGAGGCTCCAGAGATAGCATAAACTGAGGTGGGTCACAGCTCCTGACACTCTGGGACCTTCCTTGAGTGAGAACTCAAGACCAGGTGTGGGGTCATGGAATTGGGCAGAGGACAAAGGCTTCCAGCCTGGAGAGGGGGAGCTGCAGAACTGCTAAAGCCTGCAGGTCTGAGGTTTCTGCCCTTTATTCATCGCCAAGGCCTGATGAGCTTGGGACATGCCATCTTCTGCATTTCTGGACCTGACTCTTCATCATTGCTCCACATCCTTTCTACTTTTAGAAGCGGAGAATTATGACTCCAGAAACTGAAAGCCACTTACCTAAGCCAGAAATAGCCTATCAGAAAGTCTTGGGTTTCAAACTCTGTTCCTGCCCTGGATATCTTTCTTCAGGATATTGGGGCTAGGTGGAGGAGGCACAGATGCTTAAAAGCCATGACCTTGAGGTAGCCTCTAAGACCCTCAGTTCCTTCACTTGCACTCTAGAAATAGAGGTGTGCCAGTGAAAGAAAATAAATTTGTGTTAGGCCTACAGAAGAGAGTGGCTGTCTTCCCAGTAGATACTGACAGAAGCTGCTTGGACCCATCCAGTCACCTTTGCCCCACCTCCACATAACCCCAGGATCCTCCTTCCCACAGAGTTTTGCTGGGCTCTCAGTGGTCCAGATTTTAGTGCAGCTATTGAAAGCACAGACATGGGCAGCCCTCAGTCATTTTGGCCAGGCCCCTTTTCTCTTGAAGTGGTGGAGAGAACTCATAGAAAGTGACATTCTATGATAGCACTGGTGTCTCTGGCTTAAGTGCATAGGTGAGGTTGTCTCTACAAGGTGGTGGGGAAGGTTTTCCATTAGGGAAGATGTCCCATTAGGGAAGATCTTGCTGGGGGCTCCAAATGTTGTGGGGCCCACCAAAAGAGAGACCACACAATTTAAATTTTTTTAAAAAGCCAATTGGGAGTCTTTATTAGCCGGCTGGCGACTACCTCAGAAACCTCTGGGAAGAGATTCAGAGAGCAGCCCCAATAGATTCTCAGAGTTAGCTTATAAAGGCTAAAACCACATCCTGGTTCATAGCTGAGAGCAAGCAAGCTTGACCACAGAAGCAGAAAAATGCTGTTAGCTCAAGCCAAACTACATCCTGTTATTTCCATTTCCTACCCTTTGTTTTATTGTTTTGGTAAGTTGAGTCAGGTAAGTTGGCCATCCCTCCCTTCTGGTCTCAGATGGGATGGAGGGGCTGTTGGATATGGGGGAGGATCTATCAAGAGAGGGTCCTCTGAAGGCTCTGTCAATATTGGGATCCCATTAGTCCTTTCTTTTTGAGAGGTTTTTGTTATAAGGGCCGTTTTGGCTCTGGGGGGTCTTTTTTGGGGGGGCTTCAGGCAGGACCATAACCACTTGGGTTTTTCTGTTAAAAATTCAATCCAAATTAAAATATAGGGGACTTGGTCAGGGTGGCCTGGATTACCAAAAATTACCCTTTGGACTTTGTAAGCAAAAATAGCATTTGTCACCAGTCGGCCCCAGATGTAAGAAAAAAATTACAGAAATTAGAAGGATTTGAGGATAAAGTACTTTCTGAACTGGTAGAGATTGCCCAAAGAACTTTTAATAACAGATGACCCCGGGACCATGCAGTCCAAAAAAATAGCCAAAATTTTGGTATCTGCAATGGTCGAACAGGAAAAACAAAAAGGTAGATGGGGAACCATTGAAAGAAGGAAGGGAGACCAAGGAAAAAGGTTGGGCCTAGGTGCGAATCAATGTGCTTACTGCAAGGAGACCAGACATTGGAAAACTGAATGCCCTAAAAGAGGACTAAAAGGAATCAAAACTGGCTCCCATTCTAGTTGAAGAGGCGGATTGATGGGGCCAGGGCTCCATTCCATTGAGCCCCTGGGAGCCTAAGGTCACATTAGAAATCGGGGTCAAGCCTATAAAATTTCTTGTGGATACAGGGGTGACCTTCTTCATCCTCCAGCAAGCAGAAGGACCCATATCTAAGGAAAAAAAATCCCCATACAGGGAGCAATGGGAAAAACCCATGGACTAAGACTAGGATCACTAACCTTGGGGAAGGAACTGTCACCCATTCATTTCTTGTAATGCCAGAGTGTCCATACCCCTTCTTGGGAAGAGATCTTCTCCAGAAATTACAAGCCACCATCTCTTTCAAAAACAATTCAGCTGAGCTCTCCTTCAATACAAATCCCTCGGCAATCCTCCTCACTTTTCCCTTATTGGAAGAGTACTTACTTACTACAGAGGTGGCACTGCTGGCCCCAAGCCTATATTTGCAGGAATTTAAAGAAAAAATACCAGGAGTTTGGGAAGAAACTGATCTACCAGGATTAGCCACCCACAGGCCCCAATTGTTGTCCAGCTAACTAGCACTGCCACCCCAGTCAGAGTCTGACAATACCCAATAAGCTTTAAGGTTAAAAAGGGCATTGCAGTCCATATCAAAAGGCTCCTGGAGGCAGGTATTCTAGTCCCTTGCCATTCTGCCTGGAACACCCCCCTTCTCACAGTCCAAAAACATGAGACTGATGATTTCTGGCTGGTGCAAGATCTCCAAGAAGAAAAGAAAAATCTCTGAGGCACAATGAAAGGAGGTACAATGAAACAAGGTAAAGCTCAAAGTGTGTGAAAAGGGCAGAGATGACAGAGTGAATGCAGCAGAGATGGTGTGCTCTAGCTGGGAGACTGTGGGAAGCTCCCTATGGAGGGGTGGGGATCTCCAGGTCCTTGTCCTAATTCAATGATTTAGACATGTAGAGTGGTGGTTTAGGCCTTCTGGGTGGGTTACATGGGTGAACAGTCAAAAAGGTTGGAAGTTTTCCCATTCATGTTCAGGAAGCAAGGAGAAGTTCAGTTCCACAACTCATTTGTTCATTTTACAAAACTTTTATGAATGCTTGTGACCATTTGGGATAGAGTGTGTAAAGAGAAGAGGGGTAAGGCAAGTGTGTCACCTGCCCACCTACAAGTCCTGTTGGATAACTACTGACTGGTGCATGTTTGCTAAGGACAGTGAGTGATGTAGGGCAAGGTGGAAGAAGAGAGTTACAGGAAGAAACAGAGGGGCTAGGAACAGGAGGGAGTGGAAAGAGAGGAGAAGAGAGAGAGAGAGGGAGGGAAATAAGGGTCCCCATTCAAAGAGGCTGAGGGCTACATGGGTGGAGGTGTGGGGCTCCCAAACCTTTAAGCTTTTCTGAGACCAGTGGGCCTAGACTCTATCTGCCTCATTTCTATTAACGTTGGGTACCAGATAATGTGGGAGCCCTTACAGCTTCAGAGGTGCCTGAGTAGAAGGCTCTATAGTCTGGGAGTCTTTTACTTTTGGAATCAAGAATCTGGAGTACTTGATTCTAAAGTCTGAATCATCAATGGATCTGAAATGTTTTTATTAAACTATAGGAGCCAGTGTGGAGACAGCCAATTTGAGATCACAAACACCTTGATTTTCTATTGCCATAGGAGGTGCTGGAGAGAATGGAAAGAAAACACATTTGTGAGTCTTACCTCTAGGCCTGCATGATGAAGTTAGAATGATCATGACTTAAGACAGTTTAAGCTCTCAGCTTCACTTTGCCCTCTCCTAACCCAGGTCAACTATCTACTTCAAAGGTTTATTAGGGTAAACCTAATATCAGAGGAGGAAGGATTTGCTTAGTTTGAAAGAGGAGAAACACAGGTGATGATTTAAGCAGGGTGTTTATTGAAGAAAAGAGTGTTTGTAGTTAGGGGAGCTACTTCTGATGTAAAGTTAAAGAAAAAAGAATAATATCTTTTTGGAATTATTGATAGGACCATAATTTGATATTGTTTTCAAACAGATGTACTGCAAGAATTTGGGGAAGAACATTTCTTCGTTACATGGGCTGTGCTATACAGTATCTCTTGTCCTTTCCCACTAAATGGCAGGAAAATTCCCTAGTCATTGTGACAAGCAGTGTTTCTAAACTTGCATCCAGGAGGGCACTTCCTTTTATTGAAGGAGGAGGAATCCAGGGTGTATTGAAGAAGTATGTCAGTGCTGAAAGTTTGGAGCAGACATAGCTACTAGAACAGAGAACAAGTAAAAGACTCATGTGGAACCTAAACCCTCAGCCAGCCATCCACCCCACCTACTCTCTCCCCATCTAAGCTCTATGTTTGATTATTTGTTTGAACACTTGTCTTTACAAAAACAATTGCAGACACACACACAACAGGGGCCACATCTTACTTTTTAATGTCCCAATCTCCACCTCAGGCTCTGGCACCTTCTTGTGTCTCCACTACTGCTACTTCCAGACTGACACATCATCCTGTCTTGCCTGCCTCCTAATTGGTCTTGCAGCTTCCACTCTTGCATGCCTCCACTTTACTCTTCACACAACTGTCAATGTTCATTCCAAATTGTGAGTCTTTTCACTTCCCTCTTAAGGATGCTCCAATGCCTTCTCATTTGTGCTTAGAATCAAATCCAAATTTTCTGCCATGGCAATACAGTCCTGTATGACACATCCTAGTCTCCTACTATGTCCCTCACATACTCCACCCCAGCCACACGGGCCTTCATCTTGTTCCGTGAATATGCCAACCTCATCCCTACTTCAGGATGTTTACCTCAGCTGTTCCTGCTCTAGCATGCTCTTCCTCCAATCTATGCATGAGTAGTTTCTTTTTCACATTTACATTTCATCATAGAGGTGCCCTCCTCTGAGAAGTTTTGCTTGCTGATGCAAACTAAAATAAGCAAATCTATGTCACATCTCCCTGTTTTATTTCATTCACACCGCTTCTTATATCTACATTAATTTACTTCACTATCTATGTCTCTCCCATATAAAAATACCCTCCCCCCACCATTTGATGAGTCTCTAAAAGGTACTAACATAAATATAGGTATATGATTGAATAGTTCAGCGATTGTACAAGAGGACAGAAGAGAGATGGATGGGTGGGTACATGGGAGGATGAGTTGGCATGTGTATGGGAAGTTGGATGGATGGTCAGAGAACAGATACAGTAACTGCCTTTGTTGATAGATGAAGAATATGATGGGATGGGTGGGTGGATGATGGAAGATGGATTGAGAAATGAATGAAAGGATGGGTGGGTGGGAAAATGGGTAGAAAGGTGAAAGCATGAATGTATTTAGAGGGAAGATGGATAGATAGACAGGTGGAGGAATAGGTGAGTGGATGCCAGATTGGAAGAATGGCAGAATGCTTGTGATGGATGGGTGGAGAATGGATGGTACAGTTCAAGAATGAAGAGGTTGGTCAGTGCATGGTTGTTAAAGTCCAGTGAAGGTTTCAAGTGTTTGTGTGACTTGTCTCTTTCATTTGGGAAGAACAGGGGCATAGTCTATGGCTGAGAGTAATGGAGAGAGCAGGATGAGTTGTGATAGTTTAATATACAGGAAAAGGGCATCCATGGGCTGCAGAGAGACACATAAAATAGTGTTGACAGCTCAATTGTCCTGAGAAAACCCCATGTTTTGGGGGAAGGTGATACTGAGAAGAGACTAATGAGCAGATAGGCAAAGTGGGGGTGCAGAATAGCCTGGAATTCTTCTGCTAGTCTACAGATCACCTCACTGACTTCCCCCTCATCCTCACAGCACAGCTGCTTCCACCTTTCCATCTCCAGGAGGGTAAGTTGGGCCTCATAAAGAATAAACTCCATAATATGAACAAAGGACTGCTAAAGGCAAAATCATGATGCATGAAGAGATACTTTGTGCCTGGGACTTCTTGTCTAGAAAATCCATCTGCAAAATGAGTAAAGCCATTAATGTTCTTTCCCTGCCTGTTCTCCTGTTTCACCTTCCCCAAGGGGAGTGCATGTTGCCTCTACTCTCTGAGGAGAAACCTGAGTTTCCTGTTCCCTTCCAGCCATGGTCTTCCTAGAAATGCTGCCCACCCCCCCAGTAGTGTCCCTCAGTATAGTCCCTACTCAAGTCCAGGAAGGCAGCAGTTGGTAGGACCCTCCAACAGCATCTATTTTTATTATGTGTTTTTAAATGTTTTATTGAAACCTAACATACATAAGGGTACATAATGCATGAGTGATTAGCTTGATGAATAATCACATGCTGACATATGGGTAACTAGTAGCTCTGTAGTCCCCTTCCTTCCCCTTCCCATCACTATTGCCTGAGCACAACCACCATCTTCACTTTTAAGACTTTAGGTGGGATTCTGAATTTTTTATAAATGGAATTTACATTTGGCAAGTTTCTCATCCGTGCTCTCTTTTTGCATTATATTTGCACTTATACTTGGTTTATTCTCATTTCTTTCTAGTATTCTATTATGTGAATTGAATTATATTATCAATTCTACTCTTGATTAGTATTTGAGAAGTTTCCACATTGACGGTGTCATGAGTAGTTGTGTTATGAACCAGGACATGGACATTCTGGGGGGAGCATTGCTACACCCATCACACCATGTCATCCCTATGTTCTCCTTCTGGCCTCTACTTCCCCTGCCCCATAATCCATCTCTTCCTTCTTAGCTGGTGAGTTTGCTTCATATTTCACTGAGAAAACCAAAGCCACCAGGCCAGAGCCTTCTTATCTCTTCAACTCTACTCTCCCCTACCTCTTGCATATGTGCCTGGTCTCTCCTGACCCCTCCCTGCCCTGTTTCATGCCAGCACGTTGGCTTGAGCACAGGGTCCTCAGAAGCTTTTCTCCTCCTCTGCCACTTCTCTTCCACTCTCACACCATGATGGGTAACCCCTTGGCTCAGTCCCATGCTAATTCCTCTCACTTTGCTCTGAGTGATTTTATGGATCTCCTCATCTGTCAGCTCTATAGTGCCTAGATTCTGGCGGGCTTGATCAGCTGAAACTTGGGCTGCCTGCCTCCTGTCTACCCTAGCATGTTCTCCAGGGTCACCAAATTCACCACCTGAATCGATGGCATCAGGAGGTTTACACCTGTTCCTGATGCCATTACTGCTCCATCTCAGACTCAGTTTCCAGGCCAACTCTATGCAGCTGCTTCTTTCTCAGGTTCTGTTCATCCCTTGTGCCTCCACAAACCTGAGTCCTGCTGCTGTGTATCTTCAGGGCCCTGTGGCAGATCCTGTGTCCACCCCTTGGGCCCCTCCTCTCCTTCAGCCATCTATCCACTTCAGGCCCAATCTCATAGGAGAACATTCCCCCAACTCCATGATCTCTGAATATTTCCTTATCTTTGACTTTCTAATTAATACTTTCCCATCTCCCAGACCAAGCTTGACAAAATAGGACCAAATCTAATAAAGACACCACACTTCTCCTTCTTCTGCCCAGTCTTCAACCCTTTTCTAGTCTCCCTGCACCTTCTGCTCTGTGCCTGCCCTCAGTGAGCAGACAGCTTTTCACAGCAAGAGAGACATTTCCCCATATAAATATACTGCAGAGAAGCAAGGGCTACACCCAACATAGAGGAAACAACACATGGTGGGAGGGGTGTAGACTGAAGGAAGGAGGGATCCTGGAGCCTGAGATAATTGAACTGGACTGAGATCCATGTCACCAAGGCAGGTAGTGAGTAAAGGGATGCCAGGCTTGCCTATGTGGAGACTCTAAGCTGTGGTTAGGGCTATGAAAAATGGACTGGAAGCAGACAGAGGGGATTCTTGTTACCAACATCTGGAGCCAACTCTCCATACCATCCTCACCCATTCCCCTAGTCTTACTCTTTCCTAGTCTGCAGAAGCCAGACACACTGTTGATGCTCTGTGCCAACACCTGCATGGACTTGCTCCATCCTGCCAGAGACCACAATGCAAGCCTGACTTGTAGTGCCCATACACTCTCTGGGTTGGAGCTTCATGTGATCTTTTCTGTTTAGTTGACCTAAGACTCCTTGACCCAGCAATCAGCCTCTAAGCAGTGTCCTAGGCCATCTTTCATGTCATTCCACCAAGAACAGATGCTACCAGGAGTCCTCCCAAATAGGCCTAACAATCCACAATAATATGAGAGAGCTCCGATTACACAAATCTTTGTCTGCCAAGTATCTTGGGCTCACCAGTAGGTGGGCTCACATGAAGTCATATTTTCATGAACAGTAGAATCTCACTGGCTTAAGCCCACAGCTACAGATGCAAGGAATTCCCCCAATAATCCACATTTGTACTGGATATGGCTGTCAGTTATAACATTTGGCCTTTCTTTAGGTAGAACTCTGCCAGTGAGTTACATATGAAACTAATGATATACCCACCTCTAGCAGCACACCCTCTACATGTGGGAACTGTACAGAACAACTTCTGGGGGTACATCAGTGAGTTGACACACAGCACATACCAGTTTGGAAAGGGTAGAAGGGTTGAGATCCCACACAAAACTGTAAGTCTTCCATACCAGAGAGGCTGGCACCCCTCCCACATAGGCACAGCAGTCTGGTTCCTGGAAGGGAAAGGAAACAGACTTTACTAATAACAATGACTTAACTCTACCAAACTCCAATTGCAGACCTAATCAACAAATTCTGACTACAGAAAACAGGTCCTGAGCACAGATAGACCTAGAGTAAGCACTAAAGAAATGAGGAGCTTTTGCCCTGGAAGAGAAAGGGCAGGGCTGATAGGAAAAAAAGCCAAAAAAAACAGAGGCTTTTTGAGTTGACAACACAAAAATATTTTAAAAGGTCTGGACCCCAAGAAAAGGGAGCACAAATAACCTAGGAATACATAGAGCCACATACCAACTCAAGCTCTTGATTAGCATACCAGTGGAATGGGAGTTTGGTTCTGAAAAGGCTTTTTTAATAGCTCATTAGATAGAACAGCCAGCACGCTCAGGCTCCAGCACTGCCCCAGACAAGGATGGAATTAAAGCATATCTGACAAAGTAACTGGCGAGGTGAAAGGAGTTAATTCCCTAAGGGGCCTGTCTTCTCTAAGAAAAGGGGGGCAGGACCCAGCTCAAGTGGAGTCCCTCCTTCAGGGAAATCAGGTTCCAGGGGATGAAAAACAGAGCAATCAAAGATCACTGCTACCTCAGCCACTGTCTCAGCCACACAACAGCCAAGAAGAAGCTCCTGAAATTAAAAGAACCACAACACTTTACACCAGGGGGGAGCTGCAATCTGACAATCACCACATGCTGGGAAGGATAAGAAATACCGAGGCTAAAGGCTTCATAGGAAAGTCTGACAATCTTCTGGGTCTCATCCTCAAGGACACTTGATACTGACTACACCCTTCTCTTGAGAGATAGGCCTATCTGGTCTGGGGAAATCTGATTAGGGTCTATAATATGTGAGGACACCTTCCTGAAAAAAAGTCTCCATATGGACAGGTCAAGAAAAGGAAAAACAAGAACTGAAAAGTTCTGAGCAGTTAAAATGAACCTAGGCTAGATTTCTAGAATAAATTTAACTGAATGTCAAAGGACAGATAGAGAATAAAGCCATTCAACAAAAATTCCTATATAAAAGATTGAAAACAACCTCCAGAATAAACTAATTAAGGAAATTGAATGCCTAGACACCAGGAAAAAATAAAGACTCATATTAGGAAAATTGAAGATATGGCCCATTCAAAGAAACAAACCAACACTTCAAATGAGATATAGGAGTTGAAACAACTAATTCAGCATATTCTAACAGACATGCAAAATCTCACCAAAAATCAAATCAATTGTCCAGGAGACACGGGCAAGATGGCAGCATAGTGAGGTATGGAATTTAGTTTGTCCTCCAGAGCAGCTAGTAAATAGCCAGGAACTGTACAGAACAACTGATAGGGTAGCATCAGTGACCAGACACACAGCATACACAAGTCAGGAGCAAGTTAAACAGTTCAGATCTCACATAGAACTAAGTTCTCCAAGCTGTGGAGGCTGGCACACCTCCCCCATGGACACATCAGGCTGGTTCCCCCATGGACAAGAAAACAGACTTTACTAGTAACAAGGGCTTAGCTCAATAAAGCTCCAATTGCAAAATTAATTAACAAATTCTGACTCCTGAAAACAGATCCCTGGCACAGATTAACCTGGAATAAGAACAAAAGAAACTAGGAATTTTCTTTCCCTGCAGAGAGGTTGTGTGACTGAAGAAAAACAAAGAAAAAACACCCTTTTTGAGTTGTTCAGCACAAAATACTGGAAAAATACAAGAAAAGGGGGCACATAGAGCCTGAAATACATAGAGCCATGTACCAAGTCAAGCTCTTGATAAGCAAACTTGAGAACAGGGGTCTGGATCTGAAAAGTCATTTTTGCTTATTTTTTTACTTCTTAAGCAGCTCACTAATTAAAACTGCAAGCACTCTCAGGCTCCAGCACTGCCTCAGGCAAGGGCAGATCTAAAACATGTCTGAAAGACAATGTAACTAGTCAGGTCAAAGGAGTTAATTCTTTAAAAGGCTTATTTTTCTGAAGAAAAGGGAGAGAGGCAGAGCCCAGCTCAAGTGGAATCCATTCTTCAAGGAATTCAGTCCCCAGGGACTGTAAAACAGAAGCAATCAAAGCCTTCCAACTGCCTCAACTCTGTCTCAACCATGCCTCTGGCAAGGAAAGTCTGCTGAAATTAAAGACACTGCATTACATAAGCCGGTGGGAGGCTGGGCAGCATAGGGAAAGCACAGAATCCACAGTCATCATAGGGACAGAACATTACTTCCCACAACAGTGTGATACACATTTTTTTCAAGTGCTCATAACTCATTCTCAAGAATAGACCATATGCTGAGTCACAAAAGCAGGGTTCAATAAATTTTTAAAGTCTGAAATTAGATAAAACACTTTCTCAGATCATAATAGAATGAAGTTGGAAATCAATAACCAGCAGCAGCAAAGTGCTGAGGGCAAAATTTATTATCTTAAATGCCTATGTTAAAAAGAATTTAGTGCAAAATATGAGGAATTTTTCATATTTTGTTCAGCTGGGAGAATCAGAGAAAGAACAGCACACTAACCCCAAAGCAAACAAAAGGAAGGAAATAATGAAGGTCAGAGCATGTCATGGTTAGGGACACGTGTCAACTTGGCCAAGTTGTGGTACCTGTTTATCTGGTTGGGCAGGCGCTGGTCTGTCTGTTGCAATGAGGACCTTTCATAGGATTAGGTCATGATCACGTCAGCTGCATCCACAGCTGATTCCATTTGTAATCAGCCAAAGGGGAGTGTCTTCTGCAATTAGTGATGCTAAATCTAATCATGGGAAGCCTTTTAAGGAGAACTCAGAGGAGACAGTTTCCATTCCTGCTTCGGCTGGTGAGCCTCTCTGTGGAATTCATCCAGACCCTCCATCGGAGTCGTCGGCTTCGCAGCCTGCCCTGTGGATTTTGGACTCTGCGTTCCTGCGGTCACGTGAGACACTTTTATAAATTTTATATTTGCAAGTGTTCCCTGTTGATTCTGTTTCTCTAGAGAACCCTAACTAATACAGAGCAGAAATAAATGAAATTTGGAATATGAAAGCAAGCAATAAAATCATCAAGTTGATCAACCAATAGGTTGGTTCTTTGAGAAAATCAATTAAATCTATGACCCCTTAGCTAGGCCAACAAAAAAGAGAGAGAACGCAAGCTAACAAAATCAGAGATGAAACAGAGGACATAACAACATACCCTGCAGAAATAAAGGAGATAATGACAGAATATTATGAGAATCTATACGGTTATACACTAGAAAACGTAGATGAAATGGCAAACTTTCTGGAAAGGAATGAACAACAAACATTGATTAAGAACAAATAGATTACCTCAACAAACAAATCACAAGTGAAGAGATTGAATTAGTCATCAAAAAACTCCCCCCAAAGAAAAGTCCAGGACCAGATGGCTTCACATGTTAATCTACCAAGTATTCAAGAAAGAATTAGTACCAATCCTACTCAAATTCTTCAAAAAATTTAAGAGGAGGGAAAGCTACTCAATGCATTCTATGAAGCCACTGTAACCCTAATAATAAAATCAGACAAAGATAACATTAGTAAAGAAAATTATAGACCATCTATTTAACAAATATAGATGCAAAAATCCTCAACAAAATACTTGCAAATTAAACCCAGCAGCACATTAAAAGAATTATACACCATGGTCAGGAGGGACTTATTCTAAGTATGCAAGGCTGGTTCAACACAAGAAAATCAATTAATGTAATGCACCATAGTAATAAATCAAAGCAGAAAACCACATGATCATCTCGATTGTTGCAGAAATAACATTTGATAAAATTCAACATCCTTTCTTGATGGAAACACTTCAAAGGATAGGAATAGAAGGGAACGTCTTCAACATAATAAGGGGAGTATATGAAAAACCCACAGCTAACATCACCCTGAAGTTTTCCTTCCAAGATCAGGAACAACATGAGGATGCCCAGTGTCACCATTATTATTCATCATTGCGCTGGAAATTCTAGCCAGAACAATTAGACAAAAAAAAGAAATAAAGGCATCCAAAGTAGAAAGGAAGAAGTAAAACTCTCACTGTTTTCAAGTGACATGACACTATGTATCAAAACTCCTGAAAAATCTACATAAAAGCTACTAGAGCTAATAAATGAGTTCAGCAAAGTGGCAGGGTATAAGATCAACACCCCAAAATCAGTAGTGTTTCTATAAGCTAGTGATGAACAATCTGAGGGAAAAAATCAAGAAAAAAATCCATTTATAATAGTAACCAAAAGAATCAAATATTTAGGAATAAATTTAACTAAGCACATAAAAGACTGATACACAGAAAACTACAAGAAATTCTGAAAGTAATCATGGAAGACTTAAATGCATGGATAAGTGTACAGTGTTTATGGATTGTAAAACTAAATATAATTAAGATGTCAATTTTACCCACATTGATTCATAGATTTAATGCTATACCAATTAAAATCCTCATAACTTAATTTGCAGAAATAGAAAAACCAATAACCAAATTTAGTTAGAAGGGCAGGGCATCTGGAATAGCTAAACTTATCTTGAGAAAGAAAAATGAAGTGGGAAGTCTCACAGAAGCTACAGGGGTCAAACAGCATGGTACTTGCATAAAGATAGATATATTGACCAGTGGAATCAAACTGAGTATTCAGAAATAGACCCTCTCATCTATGAACAATTGATCTCTAATAAGGTGGTCAAGCCAACCCAACTGGAAGAGAGTAGCCTCTTCAATAAATGGTATGTGGAGAACTGGACATCCATACGCAAAAAAAAAAAAAAGTGAAAGAGGATCAACACCTCACACCTTATACAAAAATTAACTCAAAATGGATCAAAGATCTAGACATTAGAGTTAAGACCATAAAGATGTTCAAAGAAAATGTAGGGAAATATTTTATAAATCTTGTAATAGAAGGTAGTTTCCTAGACCTTATACCCAAAGCATGAACATTGACAAAAGAAATAAATTTATGGAATATCTTCAAAATTAAACACTTTTGTTCATCGAAGAACTTTTTCAGGAAAGTAAAGTTGCAGTCTATGCAATGGGAGACAATATTAGATAGGGTTTAGTATCCAGAAAATATAGAGAGTCTTCAAATCAAAACAAAAAGAGAAACAACCCAATTAAAAATAGGCAAAAGACATGAACAGACACTTTTCAGAAGAGGAAATACAAATGGCTAAAAGGTACATGAAAAGATGTTCACTTCACTGCTTATTGATGAAATGCAAATCAAAACCACAATAAGTTATCATCTGACACCCACTAGAATGGCCATTATCAAAAAATGGAAAATGACAAGCGTTGGAGAGGATGTGTAGAAAGAGGCACACTGATCCACCGTTGGTGGGAATGTAAAGTGGTATAACCTGTCTAGAAGAAGGCAGTTTGGGGGTTCCTTAGGAAGCTAAGAACACAAATGGCATATGATCCAACAATTCCATTACTAGGGATACATTCAGAGGAACTGAATGCAAGGACACAAATGGACATTTGCACACCAATGTTTATAGCTGCATTATTTATGATTGCAAAGAGATGGAAATAGACCAAATGTTCATCAATGGACAAGTGGCTAAACAAGCTGTGGTATATTCATATGATGGAATATGTAGCTGTAAGGAAGAATAAAGTCATAAAGCATGCAACAATGTAGATGAACCTTGAGGACATTAGGCTGAGTGAAATTAGGCAGAAAAAAAGGACAAATACTGTATGGCCTCACTTATATGATCTAATAATAATGAGTGAACTTTGACAGTTAAAGTTAAGACCACAGGTTATCAGGAGACAGAAAGAGGATTGAGATTGGATGTTTTGGCGCTGAAAGAACAGAGATTGTGCAATAGTACTGATTGTAAAAATTCAGAAATGGATAGAACAATACTATGTGTGGTAGCAAAATAATATAAGTACACTGAAGGAAGCCGAATGTGAATATGGCTGAGAGAGAAGAGCTGGGGGCATGGATGATACCAGAAGTAAAGATAGAGGACAGACTGAAATGGTGTAACTTAGTAATGCCTAGAGCAGCCAAGGATAGTGCTTAAATGTACAAATATAAAAAAAGTTTTTGCATGAGGAAAAGCAAATGAATGTCAATATTGCAAGGGTTTGAAAATGGATGGTATACAGGAAAAGGTACAATCAATGCAAGCTAGTGTCTATAGTCAACACTAACATTGTAATATGCTTGCACTGAATGTAACAAAGTCATTATGCCAAAATTAAATGTTAACAAGTAGGAGGTATGGGTAGGGTTATGGATTCTATGCAGAAGAAAAGGAAAGGTCTTCATATAGATTATGGTGGCAGAGACACGTCTACTTTCTTAGGTTGGACTTGTGACTTGTGAATGAAATTGTTTTAAAATGAGCAAAGAAGAGAGAGGAGCCAAGATGGTGGCTGAGTGAGGTGTGCAATTTAGTTCATCCTCCAGAGCAGCTAGTAAATAGCCAGGAACAGTACAGAGCAACTGCTGGGGCCACATCAGTGACCAGACACACAATGTACACCAATCTGGACAAGCTGGACTGGCTGTGAGCCTACCCAGAATCCTGCAGGCCTTCTCAGGCTCCAACTGCCCAAGGTATAGGCAGAGTTAAGCTTTTTTGAGAGTTTCTCTGGAGGCTGTGCCTTCCCCAGGAGAGGTGTTGGGCCTAGCTCAGGTGGAATCCCTCCCTCAAGGAATTCAGACTCCAGGGTCTGGAAAACCAAAATGATTAAAACCGGCCTACAACCTCTCTTCTGCCTAAACCATACCCCCAACAAGGAGAGTCTGCTGAAGTTAAAGGTACCACATCACTTTATGCTGGTGGGACCCTCAGGCAGACAAGCACCACAGACTGGGCAGGATAGGAAAAATACAGAGTTTCGAGTCTTCATAGGAAAGTCTTTCAAGCTGCTGGGTCTCATCCTAAGGGGAAAATGATGCAGGTGACTCTTTCCTCCTGAGAGGAGGACAGTTTGGTCTGGGAAAATCTGATTGGAGTCTATAATACTGAAGTAACTCTCCTAAGGGGGCGGGGGGAAGGCACCATAAAGGCAGGGCAAGAAACAAGAAAACAAGAACTGAAAAATTCAGATCTGTTAAACAAAACCTAAGCTAGAGGTCTAGAACAAGCTGAACTGAATGTCAAAGAACAGATAGACAACAAAGTCATCCAACAAGAAAATCATAGGTGAAAAAAGAGAAAGCAATCTCCAGAATAAACTCATTAAGGAAATTAAATGCCTAGATGCCAGCAAAAATAATGAATCATACTAGGAAAATTAAAGATATCACCAATAAAAAGAACAAACAACAATTCAAATGAGATACAGAAGTTGAAATGATTAATTCAGAATATTCAAACAGACATGGTAAACCGCATCAAAAGTCAAGTCAATGAATTGAGGGAGGATATAAAGAAGGCAAGGAACGAACAAAAAGAAGAAATCAAAAGTCAGAATAAAGAAATCAGAACTTATGGGAATGAAAGGCACAGTAGAAGAGATAAAAAAAAAAACAATGAGAACCTAAAATGTTAGATTACAAGAGGCAGAAAATAGGATTAGTGAAATGGAGGACAGGACATTTGAAATCTGACAAGGAAAAAAATATATAGGGAAAAAATGGAAAAATATGAGCAGGAATTCAGGGAATTGAATGACAACATGAAGCACATAAATATACATGTTGTGGGTGTCCCAGAAGGACAAGAGAAGGGAAAAGAAGGAGAAAACTAACAGAGGAAGTTATCACTGAAAATTTCCCAACTCTTATGAAAGACTTAAAATTACAGATCCAAGAAGTACAGTGTACCCCAAGCAGAATAGATCCAAATAGGCATACTCCAAGCCACTTACTAATCAGAATGTCAGATGTCAAAGTTAAAGAGAGAATCATGAAAGCAGCAAAAGAAAAACAATCCATCACATACAAATGAAGCCCAATAAGATTACGTGTAGATTTCTCAGCAGAGGCGAGAAGACAGTTGTATGATATATTTAAGACAGTAAAAGAGAAAAATTGCTAACCAAGAATTCTATATCCAGCAAAATTGTCCTTCAAAAATGAGGGGGAAATTGAAACATTTTCAGAAAATAATCACTGAGGGAATTTGTGACCAAGAGACCAGCTCTGCAAGAAATATTAAAGGGAGTACTAGAGACAGGTAGGGAAACACAGGAGAGAGAGGTGTGGAGAACAGTGTAGATGTGAAGACTATCAGTAAAGGTAAAAAGAAGAAAAATTTGAAATGACATAAAATCCAAAAGGCAAAATGGCAGAAGAAAGTACTGCCCTTACAGTAATAACACTAAATGCTAACAGATTAAACTCCCGATCAAAAGACATAGACTGGCAGAATGGATTAAAAAACAGAACATCTATATGCCGTTTACAGGAGACACATTGTAGATCCAAGGATAAACATAGGTTGAAAGTGAAAGCTTTGGAAAAGATATTTCATACAAATAACAATCAGAAAAAAGCAGGAATAGCTATACTAATATCCAACAAATTAGACTTCAAATGTAAGACAATTAAAAGAGACAAAGAAGGGCATTATATATTAATAAAAGGAACAATTCAACAAGAAGACATCACAATCATAAATATTTATGCACTGAGCCCGAATGCTCCAAAATACATGAGGCAAACACTGAAAAGAGAAATAGACACATCTGCAATAATAGTTGGAGACTTCAATCCCCCACTCTCATCAATGGACAGAACATTTAGACAGAGGATCAATAAAGAAACAGAGAATTTGAATGATACAATAGATGAGCTAGACTTAACAGATATATACCCCACAACAGCAGGATACACTTTTTTCTCAAGTGCTCATGGACATTCTCAAAGACAGACCATATGCTGGGCCACAAAGCAAGTCTCAATAAATTTAAAAAGATTGAAATCATACAAAACACTTTCTCAGACCATAAAGGAATGGAGCTGAAAATCAATAATAGGCAGAGAGCCAGAAAATGCAGTGGGACAAGGAAGAAATTACAAGAGAAGTCAGTAAGTATCTTAAGGCAGTGACAATGAAAACACAACTTATCAAAATTTATGGGATGCAGCAAAGGCAGTGCTAAGAGGGAAATTTATTGCCCTAAATGCCTATGTTGACAAAGAAGAAAGAGCAAAAATGGAGGAATTAACTGTCCACTTGGAAGAATTAGAGAAAGAATGGCAAACTAACCTCAAAGGAAGCAAAAAAAAAAGAAAAGAAAAGAAATGACAAAGATTAGAGCAGAACTAAATGAAATTGAGAACATGAAAACAATTGAGAAAATCAACAAAGCTAGAATTTGATTCTATGAGAAAATCAATAAATTGATGGACCCTTAGTGAAGTTGACAAAAAGGAGGAGAGAGGATGCAAATAAATAAAATCAGAAACAGAAGAGGAGACATAACCACTGACCCCACAGAAATAAAGGAGGTAATGAGAGGATATTATGAACAACTTTATGCTAATAAACTAGACAATGTAGATGAAATGGATAACTTCCATTTCCAGGAACGGAAGACATGAACAACCAACATTGACTCGAGAAGAAATAGACAACCTCAACAAACCAATGGCAAGTAAAGAAGTTGAATTAGTCATTAAGAAGCTCTCAAAAAAGAGAAGTACAGGACCAGATGGCTTCACATTGAATGGTAATGAATTCTGCCAAAACATTCAAGAAAGAATTAATACCAATCCTGTTCAAACTCTTCAAAAAAATTCAAGAGGAGGGAAGGCTGCCTAACTCATTCTATGAAGCTAATATCACCCTCATACCAAAGCCAGACAAAGATATTACAAAAAAAGAATACAAACGAATCACTCTAATGAATATAGATGCAAAAATCCTCAACAAAATTCTTGCAAATTGAATCCAGCACCATGTCAAAAGAATTATACACCATGACCAAGTAAGATTCATCCCATGTCTACAAGGATGGTTCAACATAAGAAAATCAATTAATGTAATACACCGTATCAACAGATCAAAGCAGAAAAACCACAGGATCATCTCGATTGATGCAGAAAAGGCATTTGATAAACTTCAACATCCTTTCTTGTTGAAAACACTTCAAAGGATAGGAATAAAAGGGAACTTCCTCAATATGGAAAAGGGAATATATGAAAAACCCACAGCTAACATCATCATCAATAGGGAAAAATAGAAAGTTTTCCTCCTAAGATCAGGAGCAAGACAAGGATGTCCACTATCACCGTTGTTATCCAACATTGTGTTGGCAGTTCTAGCCAGAGCAATTAGACAAGAAAAAGAAATGCAAGGCATCAAAATTGGAAAGGAAGAAGTAAAACTCTCACTGTTTGCAGATGATATGATACTATATGTCAAAAAACCCAAAAAATCCACATCAAACTACTAGAGCTAATAAATGAGTACAGCAAAGTGGCAGGTTACAAAATCAACACTAAAAAAACTGTACCATTTCTATACACTAGTAATGAACAATTTGAGGGGGACATCAAGAAAATAAATCATTTACAATTGCACTTGGGAAGATAAAGTGTCAGAAATGTGAACTATTTTGTGAGAACAAAGAAAAGAGAGTGTACTGACATCTGACCTCTTCTATACCAACCTCTTTGCTGAGAAGAAGCATTAGGGCCAGGCTACCTTGGTAAAAGGATATGTTTAGCTCCATTCCTGGGACAACATCTCTAACTGCTGAACTGTACCTGGGGACATATGCTGAGAGTCTTGGCTGTTCTGAAAACACACAGGCAGCGTGGATGGTATCAGATCACGGAACTTATAAAAGAAATCATTAACTGGAGAGGAACAAAGGTGAGTGCAAGGGTCTTTCCATGGATGGATTATGTGCTTGATAATGACAGCTGGTTGAAAGTTTTGAAGAAGTGGACTATGCATGACTGATTTTGAGGAGTTAACCAGAGAGTGAAAGGCAAGGACTAGACCATTCAGCAGAAATTGTGGGTGAAGTCTCCCTTTCGGTCTCAGCTTTTTTTCTTAATTTTTTTCCTCATATGGTACTTACCTGTGGAGGTCATATCCAGAACATCTCTGCCTAGCACCAACCTAAACTCTCCATACCACCCAGAATCAAATCCCAGATGCCAAAAGCCCATCCCCATGCCGCCTCACTGCTCTGAGCATGGGCCTTTATAAGAGGTCATGATCAGGAGTCTGACTGAGCACTTCAGTCATTCTCCCCTATCCCCACTCTCATCCACAGTGCACAGGCGGGGAGGCCAAGGGCCAACAATAAATTCAAAGTACATCAGATCCAGTTTGAATTTTTTACAATTAAGTTGTATTAATTTGTCAAAGGGAAACTATTAGGATATGAGGTAATCCAATCAGCTGAGGCCTTTTAAGGGAGAAGAGAAATTTTCAGCACTTCCTCAGCCAGAAAGCCTCCCCTATGAAATTTGTCAAGAGACTTCATTGCAGCCGTGAACCTCAGAGCCTTCCCTAAGGATTTTGGACTCTTCCTTTCCCATGGTTGTGTGAGACACCTTCATAAATCTCACATTTAGATATCTCCTATTGCTTCCGTATCTCTAGAGAACCCTTACACAGCTTGTTACCAGGAGTGCTTTTTGAGAAACAGAATCTTAGAAATGGGTTTTTACAACTGGTTTTCTACTCTGACTAGACTCAGAGGCACTAATGACTCTGTTTCCAACAATCAGAATGGGCCTGACAGTTGATGGCACGTGTTGGCAAAAGAGATACTCAAAATATCACATTAAATTCTGCTAAATGTATGCTTAAATGAAGCCAGGCACAGGGTGATAATGTTTTGACACCTTTATGGAGTTTTGTGGAATTAAGAGGTATAATGATGATGGTTGGTTGTTATTAGATACACTGGATACAGTGATGAGGGAAAGGGATGAGCTGAAGACTTCAAATTTGAAACCTCACTGCCATATTAATGACATAAAACTTTCAATGTGTGCCCTGAAAGAAAATCTTATTTCCTGTGATCTCAGAATTGAGATTTCTGAAAAGCAGACACAAAGCCTCATTGTGTGAGTAACAGATTTACAACATAAACTAAAATCTCAACCTTGCAGGGTGTCTGCTGTTAAAGTAAGGGTTTTAATTGGAAAAGAATGGGTTCCTGAAACATGGGGTGGTAATATATGGCTTGATAATGATGGCAGTGGAGAAATGGGACACCTGGAATCTGCTGAGCCTTTTACTAGATAGATCTGTAATAGGCTTTCCTGAAGAAAGAGTTTCCAACCTCTAGTCTGTATTGAGGAAACAGCTTCTTGGCTTCCAGTCTCCTCAGAGGAGTCTGCCATCCAACCTCCATCTAATGAGATTAACCCTTCAGTGCCTGCTAACCCTGTAACCACCTCCCCTGGGGACACAGCCCTCACACCTCTGTTTGGAGGGATTAATCCTGTTTCACCAGATGAAACTTCAAGGGAATGCCCTGTAGTAACTGGCTTGAAAGACACTTCTATTTCTTTACATGCCTACCTCTACCACCCCTTTTTCTTCAAGACCTATAACTAGACTAAAGTCCCAAAAGGCCCTGAAAGGTGATGTACAACGTGTGACCCATGAGGAGGTACACTATGCTCCAAAATAATTACATGATTTTTTCAATGTATATAGACATGACTTAAGGGAATTTGTGCAGGAATGGATATTAGGGGTGTGGTATAATGGTGGAAGGAATATAAATTTGGATCAAGTAAAATTTATTGATATGGACAGACTAAGCAGAGATTCTTCATTCAGAGTTGTAGCTCAAGAGGTTAGAAAGGGCATTGACAATTTGCATAGATGGTTGGTTGAAATATGGATCAAAAGGTGGCTGACATTACCTGAGGTCAAAATGCCAGAACTGCCCTAGTTCTGACTTGCAGGAATTTGTAGCACTGGCTAGTAGATTATTGGATACCTAAAAGTAAAATAGATGAACAGCCTACTAAATTCTTGCTTGAGCTGTATAAGTAGAAGAATTCTAGGTGAAGTTAACAGAAGTCTAACTTGAATTACAAAACTAGAGAATCATGGCCCCTTAAACTATTCCCAGACTTGGGACAGTTTACAGACATAGAGTCCCTCGAATGAGGGAATAGTCAGGTAATTTTGGGTAAGGACCCCTTTACACTGCCCAAAATTTACACTGTAAACCTTCCTCCAAGTCTTCCCCAAGAAGGCCCACACCCTTTTAATAAGGTGACTGTGCACTGGGGAAAAGGAAATGATTAGATATTTCAGGGATTATTAGACACTGATTCAGAAGTGACACTAATTCTAGGAGACCCAAAACATCATGTGGTCCACTAGTCAGAGTAGAAGCTTATGGAGGTTAGGTGGTTGATGGAGTTTTAGCTCAGGTCCATCTCACAGTGGGTCCACTGGGTCCCTGAACTGATTCTCTGGTCATTTCCCAGTTCCAGAATGCATAAATGGAATCAACACACTCAGCCAACTGTCAGAATAACTACATTGGTTCTCTGACTCATGGAGTGAAGGCTATTATGGTAGGAAAGACCAAGTGGAAGCCACTAGAACTGCTCCAACCTAGCAAAATAGTGAATCAGAAGCAATGCCATATTCCTGGAGGGACTGAAGAGATTAATGCCACTCTTAAGGACTTGAAGGATGCAGGGGTGGTGATTCCCATCTCATCCCCATTCAACTTTCCTATTTGGCCTGTGCAGAAAACAGATGGATCTTGGAGGATGTTCTAGTTTAATAGTTGCCGGAATGCAATATACCAGAAACAGAGTGACTTTTAAGAAGGGGAATTTAATAAATTGCTAGTTTACAGCTCTAAGGCCAAGAAAATGTTCCAGTTAAAACAAGTGTATAGAAACGTCCAATCTAAGGCATCCAGGGAAAGATACCTTGGTTCAAGAAGGCTGGTGATGTTCAGGATTTCTCACATGGCTGGAAGGGCACATGGCAAAGGCTGCTAGCTTTCTCTTACAGCTTCTTGTTTCATGAAGCTCCCTGGGAAGTGTTTTTCTTCTTCATCTCTCAAAGTCGCTAGCTGGTGGACTATCTGCTTCATGATTCTGTGGTATTCTCTGCTCTCTCAGAATCTCCCATCATTCTCTTTTATAGGATTCCAGTGAACTAATCAAGTTCCACATGGAGTGGTTGGAGACATACCTCCATCTAATCAAGTTTCCAACCTATAGTATTGAATAGAAATTAGAAGAAACCGTTTCTCTCACAAAATTGATTAGGCTTAAAACATGGCTTTTCTAGGTACATAAACCTTTCAGACTGGCACATTTCACCCTCTGGACCCTAAATTTTTTTCCATGTACAAAATACATTCATTCCATGACAATATTAGAGAACTTAAACCATTTCAGTAATGTTACAAATACAATACAAGGTTAAAACTAGTACAGTCTCATCAAAGTCTCTTACAGGCATGGTCTGCTCTACAGCAAAATTTTCTTCTGGTTCTGAACCTATAAAACTCAGAACAAGTTATTTTCTGCCAACATACAAAGGAGGAAAAGTCATAGGATATCTATACCCATTTCCATAGGGAGGAAGGAATACAGGGGTCACAGTACCCAAGCAGTCTCAAAAACCTGCAGGGCAAAGTCCATTAGATTTCAAAGTCTGAGAGCCATTTATCTTCAGAGCTTTAGAAAGTGGCAGCCCCACCTTTCCAGTGGCCTGCCTTTCTCAGAGTGCAAACTTGGGGAACACTGAGGAGACCACCTTTTTCTCAGCTCCACCGTCTCCAAGCATTGGGGCTGCACCAGGCTCTCTGCCTTCTCAGGGCCATATGGTGACAGCCATACTCTCCCCAAACCCCAAGAAATGTGCTCCACACCCCCCAAGGCCTGACGCAACATGACTTCTCCACTGCAACCAGGTAGAAGGCCCATTCTCTGCCTTTGGAACAAACACCCTCTCCATGAGTTTGGATGGGTCTGCCCTCCTAGCCTGAGGCTTCTTAACTTCAGACCTCAGCCTCCATGGTTCTGCCTCTGAAGTTATTTTACCTTCACATTGTCCCTTTTCTGAGCCCCCTGGTCCAGACTGGCAGCAGCTTCTTTTATACAGGTCCCACAGTACTCTTGTTGACTTTCTATGTAGTAAGGAAGGATTGTGCCCATCAAACATAAGGAGTTTTGACAAATCCTTCCTGGATAAATTCATGTCCAATCCTGGCTTCTTCTGAAATGGCTGGCTGGCTCCACATTTGGCCAAATCCTCACATAGGGCCCTATTCTCTGGGTCTCCCTTCCTGGAAGCCTAGAATTTTCCAGGACATCAATTTCTTATTTCTTTGTACCCAAGAATTCAATTCTCAGCTTATCTCTTTCCTGTTGCATTTCTTTATAAGCTGCGAGGAGAAACTGGGCTGCACTTTCCCCATTTAATTTGTAAATCTCTTCTGCTAAAAGCCAAGTTTATGGCTTTTAAAATCTGCCTTTCAGTCAAAGTCACTAGTCAACTTTGCCAGATTATCTGCCATTTTAAAACAAGGATCGCCTTTCTTCCAGTTTACAGTAACACATTCCTCATTTCTAAGGCCTTATCAGAAGTATCTTTAGAGTCCACATTTCTACCAATAGTCTCTTCAAAGCATTCTAGGCCTTTTCTATCAAGATCCTCATGACTCTTCCAGAATTTTCCCCTTATGCATTTATAAAGCCCTTCTAACATATTTGGCATTTGCAAACTGCAGCAGCACCCCATTCTTGGTACTAAAATCTGTTCTAGTTTGCTAGCTGCTGGAATGTGATATACCAGAAATAGAATGGCTTTTAAAAAGTAGAATTTAATAAGTTGCTAATTTACAATTCTAAGGCCAAGAAAATGTACCAATTAAAACAAATCTATAGAAATATTCAATCTAAGGCATCCAGGTAAAGGTACTTCAGTTCAAGAAGGCCAATGATATTCAGGGTTTCTGTCTCAGTTGGAAGGACATGGAGCAAAGTCCACTAGCTTTCTCTTCTGGCTGCTTCTTTCATGAAGCTCCTGGAAGGCATTTTCCTTCCTCCTCTCCAAAAGTTGCTGGCTGATGGAACTCTCTGCTTTGTGGTTCTGTGGTATTCTCTGCTCTCTCAGAATCTCCCATCATTCTCTTTTATAGGATCCCAGTAAACCAATCAAGTCCCACATAGAATGGTTGGAGACACATCTCCATGTAATCAAATTTCAAACCTATAATACTGTATAGGGATTAGAAGAAACCATTGCTCCCACAATATTGATTAGGCTTAAAATATGGCTTTTCTAGGGTATAAAATCCTTACAAACTGGTACATAGGATGGTGGTGGATTATTGTAAATTTCTGCAGGTAGTGGCTCCAATTGTAGGTGCTGTTCCAGATATGGTACCATTGTTTGAGTAAATCAACACATTGCCTTGTACCTGGTATACAGTTATTGATCTGGAAAATGCTTTTTTTTTCTCTCTAGTTATCAATAAGGACCACCAAAAACAGTTTGCATTCAACTGGCAAGGCCAGAAGTAGATCTTCACTGTTCTGCCTCCAGGGTATATCAACACTCCAGCCCTATGTCATCATCTTGTCTGCAGGGAACTTGATCACTTCTCCCTCCCACAAGACATTGCACTGGTCCATTATATTGATGTTAATGTGATGATTAGATTTAGTGAGCAAGAAGTAGCAACTACTCTAGACTTCTTGGTAAGGCATTTGCATGTCAGGGAATGGGAGATAAAACCAAGAAAAATACAGGGTCCTTCCACTTCAGCATCCACTGGTGTGGGGTATGTCGAGGTATCCCTTCTTCAGTGAAACCACAAAAAGAGGCACAACACCTAGCTGGCCTCTTTAGATTTTGGAGACAACATATTCCTCATTTGGGTGTGCTACTTCAGCCCATTTATGAAGTAACCAGAAACATACTAGTTTTGAGTGGAAACTGGAACAAGAAGAGGCTCTGTGACAGGCCCAGCTGATCTGCCACTTAGGCCATATGATCTAGTAGATCCAATGGTGCTGAAAGTGTCAGTTGCATATAGTGGGCCTTTGACAGGCCACTAGAGGAGAATCACAATGCAGATGCTTAGGATCTTAAACAAAGCCTTGCCATCCACTGCAGATAACTACTCTCCTTTTGAGAAAAAGCTTTTAAGCTACCACTGGGCCTTAGTAGAGATAGAATGCTTAATCATGGGCCACCAAGTTACCATGAGACCTGAGTTGCCTATCATAAGCTGTGTGTTGTTTGACCCACCAAGCCATAAAATTGGGCATGCACATCAGGACTCTAACATAATATGGAAATGGTATATTAGATATAGGGCTTGAGCAAGTCCGGAAGGTACAAGCAAATGGCCCAAATGCACATGGCCCCCACACCTGCCACATCTCCTTCTCTTACCCAGACCAGAGCTATGGCCTACTGGGGAATTCCCTACAGTGAGTTGACTGAGGAATAGAAAACATGGGCCTGGTTTACAGGTGGTTCTACACGATATACAGGCAACACCCAGAAGTGGACAGCTGTAGCACTACAACCCTACTCTGTGATGTTCCTAAAGGACAGTGGTGAGGGTAAATCCTCCCATTGGGCAGAACTTTGAGCATTGTAACTGATTGTTCAGTTTACTTGGACAGAGAACTATCCAGAGGTGCAGATGGTCAGGGACTTGGAAGAAGCATGTTGTATAATTGGTGACATAAAGGTCTGGGGAAAAGGTAGGTGTATAGACCTTTCTGAGTGGGCAAAGAACTTGAAGATATTTGTGTCTCATGTGAATGCTCACCAGAAGGTGACTTCAGCAGAAGAAGGTTTAAATAATCAAGTGGATAAGATGACCTATCCTGTGTATAGAAGACATCTTCTTTCCTCAGCCCTTCTGCCATTGCCCAATGGCCTCATAAACAAAATGGACATGGTGGTAGGGATAGAGGTTATGCATGGGCTCAACAACATGAATTTTTGCTCTCCAAGGCCAACCTGGCTATGGCCACTGCTGAATGCCCAATCTGCCGGCAGCAGAGAGCCACATTCAGTCCCCAATATGGCACCATTCCCTGAGGTGATCAACCTGCTAGCTGGTGGCAGCCCGTTTATACTGGACCATCATGAAAGGGGAAGTGATTTGTTCTAACTGGAATAGACACTTACTCTGAATATGGGTTTGCTTTTCCTGCATGCAATCCTTCTTCAAAAGCTACCATACACGAACTTACCAAATGCCTTGTCCACCATCACGCTATTCCACACAGTATTGCTTCTTATCAAGAAACCCACTTCACAGCAAATTAAGTGAGGAAATTGGCACATGTGTATGGAATTCTCTGATCTTACCATATTCCCCATCATGCAGAGGCAGTTGGATTGACAGAACAGTGGAATCACTTTTTTGAAAAAAAATTACAATGCCATTTAGGTGGCAATACTTTCCAGGGCTGGAGCAATGTTCTTGGAGGGGCAGCATATCCTCTGAATCAGCATCCATGCTATGCTGCTGTTTTTCCCATAGCTAGGATTCACAGGTCCACAAATCAAGGGGTGGAAATGGGGGTCGCACCACTTACTATCACCCCTAGTGAACAACTAGGAAAGTTTTTGCTTCCTGTCCCTGAAACCTTAAGCTGTGCTGGTCTACAGGTCTTTGTCTCAAAAGGAGGAGTGCTCCCACCAGAAGACATAATGATGATTCCATTGAACTGGAAATTAAGACTGCCACCTGGGCACCTTGGGCTTCTCATGCCACTGAATCAACAGGCACAGAAGGGAATTACTGTTCTGCCTGGGGTGATTTATCCTGACTATCAAGGGGAAAAAGGACTGCAACTACACAACGGAGGTAAAGGAGAGTTTTTCTGGAATATAGGAGGTCCCCTAGGATGTCTCTTACTGTTACCATGCCCCGTGATTAAAGTCAATGAGAACTGCAGCAACCCAGTCCAGGCAGGATTATCAATGGCCCAGAAACTTCAGGAATGAAGGTGTGGGTCATCCCACCCCACAAAGAATCATGCCAGCTGAAGTGCTTGCTGAGGATAAAGGGAACATGAAATGGGTATGTGCTGGTTTGAAATGATGTATGTACCCTAGAAAAACCATGCTTTAATCCTAATCCCATTTTGTAAAGGCAACCATTTCTTCTTCTAATCTCTATTCAGCACTGTATGTTTAAACTGTAATTAGATCATCTCCCTGGAGATGTGATTTAGGGAGTCACATCTTTATGTGATCTTGATGTGATTTTGATGTGATCTTGATGTGATCTTGAGTGATCAAGAGTGGTTGTTAAAATGGATTAGGTGGAGATGTGTCTCCACCCATTCAGGTGGGTCTCGATTAGTTTACTGGAATCCTATAAAAGAGGAAGCATTTTGGAGAATGCTAGAGATTCAGAGAGAGCAGAGCAGAATGACATAGCCACAAGAAACAGAGTCCACCAGCCAGTGACCTTTGAAGATAAAGGAAAATGTCTTCTGGAGAGCTTCATGAAACAGGAAGCCAGGAGAGGAAGCTAGCAGATGATGCCATATTCACCACATGCCTTTCCAGATAAGAGAGAAATTCTGTGTTCACCATGTGCCTTCTCACTTGAGAGAGAAACCCTGAACTTCATTGGCCTTCTTGAACCAAAGTATCTTTCCCTGGATGCCTTTTATTGGACATTTTTATAGACTTGTTTCAATTGGGACATTTTCTTGGCCTTAGAACTGTAAACCAGCAACTTATTAAATTCCCCTTTTAAAAAGTCATTCCATTCCTCATATATTGCATTCTGGCAGCTAGCAAACTTGAACATGGTAGTAGATGAAGGCAATGATAAATATGAAATATGACCACATGATCAGTTACAGAAATGAGGACAGTGATTGTGTTCCAAATAAAATAGTTCCACCCTGTTTTGTTATGAGTGTTTTTGCATTTATACATAAGCAAATATCTTGTTTTTCTTTTTTCATATGACACAAATTGTATTGTCCATGTTATAGTATTTAAGTCATAGGATATAAAGTTTCAGAGTGAATGTTACCTAAGGACATTCACCCTATTCTGGAGAGATGCAGTGCATTTTTGGTTGTACAAAGGATGGTTGAGTATTGTTAGCTGAAACGTATTTGTTATTGTGCTCTATTTGGAAATTAAGCATGTTTTAAGGTGATGTGTATAGCTGCCAAGTTGACAAGGGGTGGACTGTGATGTTAGGTTCTGGTGTCAACTTGGTGAAATGATTATGCTCAGTTGTCTGGTCTGGCAAGCACTGGCCTGACTGTTGCTACAAGGGTATTTTGTGGCTGCTGGAGTAAATTATCAGTCAGTTGCTTGCATCTGTGTCTGATTACATCTAATATTAACTAAGGCATGTCTTCCACAACAAGATAATTCAATCAGTTGAAAGCTTTCAAGGAAGAAGAGAGACTCTTTCACTGCTTCTTCAGCCATGGAGCCTTTCCTATGGAGTTCAGCCTGGGTGCCCCCCCACAGCCTTAGCAGGTATAAGGATCTCCCAAGATTCAAGGAAGATAATGCTTAACACCCCCACAAAGGACTTGAAATATGGGTGGTCTGAGGAAGGACAAAGATCTGAATTTGAAAGAGTTAAGCTTCCCCCAATTTCCTCTTGTTTCCTGACTTGGAAAATGACTTTGTCACCTCTAGGCACACTGGTGACAGGGTGCCCATCTCCTTTCATCAACAATATCCTGTGGAAAGCAGACAGCACCAGAGGGGTTCCAAGGAGGAAATACGGATTCAAGACTGCAAGTGGTGCTGCCCCCAGGGAGGGTGGTTTGGTGGCAAGGAGTGGATAGGGGGGTTCATAATGCAGCAAAAGGATACATGGAGGCCCTAGGGTCCATGGTCATGTCAGGTCTCACCACTGGAGTTGTTTTGGAGACAACGAAGTGGGTAATGGAGTAGTCAAAAATGTGACAGTGTTCAGGTTCTCAGGGTTTCTCCTATATTCATTGGGGGAATGAGACTTATGAACTTCAGTAAGTGAGAAGGCACATGGATTGGGAAAAGTCTGGGATAGCAAGTGTTGTCCTAGAGATTTTAGGTTCCAGAGCCCTAAAAATTTTTCCTTTGGAGAAGTTGCTTCTAGTTCAAGACTCCCAGACCTCTGAATGCCAAGAAGGAGCTATGCTATCACTGGATCATAGTGCATCTCTAAAGAAATCCTTACCAGATATCCAGCCAGCCTCAAGGGCTGAGGCAGGATGAAGAACAGATTTGACATCTGTCTGCTCTTTGGAAAAATGTCCCACAGCCTGCTCATGAAGACATAAGTAAGGTTCTCTATGGTAAGTTCTAGTAAGCTACAGAAAAGTTAGAAGGAGGTATGTTCTCTAAGAATATTTTTCCATCTTTTTCTCAGTCTTCGTTTGTCTGATGTTCATTATAAATCATCTTTCATCTCTTTTTCTCACAATAGGTACACAAGATGAAGAGAAAAATTTCTGAGGTTCATGCCCTTTTCACACACACGCCCCCCCCCGCCCCCCAGCATTTGCCTACAAGTCCTAGGCCCCCAACAAACCCTCATTACAGTGGGCCAGGGTCAGGCCCCTTGACTACCACTGCTCAGGGGTCACTGCCACCACTGAGAAAATTCTGTTTTCAGGACAGGGGATGTCTTGTTACCTCAGTTTCTGCCATGTCTGGAAAGGGTAAACAAGGACCAGTAAAAGATGTATAGAGGACTGTCAGTAGCAACTGTAGAGACTTATGCAGGTCCCTGTCTGTTTAAAATTGACAGCAAGTGATATAAACTGACTGGTCCCTCTACTTCTAGTTCCTAACAATGTACATGAAGACCTTTCTCAGAAGGCAGGAGTCAAGTTTTATTTGGGCTATGGAATCTGAAACATATACCTGTTCACCAGTCCCTCCCTCAGACTGTACTCAAAGAAAGAAGGAACCCACAAAATGAGTGCAATTAATCAAAAAGCTGTCCTAGGACTGTTAATAATAATAGATGTAAATATACTTAACTCCTTGCTACTTTCTTTTCTCTCTTTAAGAAAAAATTAGCCTTCATAGAATGTCCCATTGGAAAACCAACACCACCCAGTTTTTATTGCATAACCATGAAGTATTCGTGAATTATAACCAACATCTTCATCTCAACTGTAAACTGAAGGGCTGAAGGTTCACAATGAGATAATGGACAAGTTGATGTTGTTTGGAAGGTCTGAGGTTCCACAATTTGAGAACAATTTGGAAGAATTCACATAAGCCTAACCTCTTCAAATACAAATAGTAGCTATCCAACACCCTCACCCTGATGAATGAATGAAAACTTAACCTCAATTGAAAATAAACATATATTTGGGCTGGTAGGGGCTTAGAAAGCCTAGGCTATGATATTGTCTATATTTTAGAACCACATCTACTCTTGAGACCAAAGGAAGAAAGGTTTATTTTGTCTGGAACCTAAATTTTCTGTAGCACATAATCTAACCCAACCTCTCTGGATGGCTAATTTGAACAACTGAAATGCAGGGAGGCCAGAAGAATGAGGGTCTTTAATCCTGTATAGCTTAATGTAATGCCAGTATACATCCTAGACTATATTAAGCAGATAATCAAAAAGTATTGGCAAAGTCCCTTGAGGGATGGGAGAAAAAATATGGAACTATTAAACTTATCATCAGGGAATACCCTAATACTGCATCAAACATTAGGGACACCCAAATCAATAGTCCAAGACCTTCATCTTCAGACTTACTCTTGTGAAGCTTATGCAGGGAGCAGAAAAGCTTAGCTTACCTATAGGTATGCCTAAGAGTTACTTCTGGAAGGACTCTTTTGTTTCTCAGATGTGGCCTCACTCTCTCTATGTCCAACTCTATACATGAAATCATTGCCCTCCTTCCTCTGTGGGGCATGACAT
The DNA here is from genome assembly GCA_004026745.1 of Myrmecophaga tridactyla. Taxonomy (NCBI): domain Eukaryota; kingdom Metazoa; phylum Chordata; class Mammalia; order Pilosa; family Myrmecophagidae; genus Myrmecophaga; species Myrmecophaga tridactyla. Next base: position 8,671 of record PVIY010013762.1, on the reverse strand, counting down.
CCAGAGATGAAAATCTCCCTAGTGGTGTGGGAGATGACTCCCAGGGATGAGTCCAGCCCTGGCACCATGGGATCAATAGTTCCATCCTGACCAAAAGGGGGAAAAGAAGTGCAACTAATCACTTATCAGTGGCTGAGAGAGTTCAAATAGAGTTGAGAGGCTACTCTGGATGTCACTGTTATGCAAGCTTCAGTTAGACATTGCTACCTATCATAACTTGCCAAACTCCAACCAAAGCCATTCCAGCCAATCCTAAAAAACACTTAGGGAAATATATAGAACTCTACAAAGGTTCCATGCACTAGGACAACTTTCTAGAAACCTACAACCTCCAGATGGGTCCCTAGACCAGATAAGCCCTGAAACTTAGAGGGCCCAGCCTCTCCAGAACATAAGTAGTTCCATCTCCCTACCTCATATTATTAACTGCTCCTTCCAACATGAAAAAGTTAGAATGGCCATAGCCCAAATACCCCTAAAGATAGGATAGAAAGATCAAAGGTATTGGTGGAGTTATACAGGTAGGGTTTAACAAATGAATATGATTGCTGTCATTAAATTGATATTTAATGACATCTCCAGTATTTTAGAGCAGCTAGAAATAAAAATATAAAATTGTGGAATTGTAACCCATACCAAACTCTGAAATCTGTTCTACAACTAATTGCTGCACTGTGCTTTGAAATTTATTTCTTTTGGGGGTATATGTTATTTTTCACATAAAAAATGTAGATTTTGATGATAAAAAAATATTTATTCCTTCTAGCTTCCTATGATCTGGAGCAGCTAGAAAGAAAAGTCTGAGAGGATCATATGGTAGCCCATGACAAACTCTGGGACCTGTTTTGTAACTATTTGTTGAGGGTCCTTTGGGAACTATTGCTTTATTTTTTTGCTTTGTATATATGATATATTATATAATAAAAAGTGCAAAAAAATACACATATCTGTGGTTTTCTTTTTTTTTCTCGTATTTTGATATTATACATAAGTATCTGTTCCCTAATCCAAGATAATGGAAATTTACAGCTATGGCTTCTTCTAAGTGTTGTATAGTTATAGCCCTTATGTTTAGGTGTTTGATCAATTTAGATTTAACTTAATTAAATGGTGTGAGGTAGATGTCCACCTTCATTCTTTTCCATGTGGGTATCCTGTTTTCTCAGTACCATTATTTGGAAAGACTATATTTTCCTGTTGAGTTATTTTGAGACTAAATTACTTTTTTTACAAATAAAATACTGCTGACTCTTTGAGAATCAACCCATCTCCTTATATGTCCTCTTTCAAAAGATAAGTAATGTGAACTTAATGAATTTCCACCTTGTAGAAGTGTTTATACTTTAATAGTAGATTATTGACATTTTACACACTAAGTTTTGTACTCACATATTGTGTCATATTTTATCTATAGTATTGTCTTCTGATTTTGTTTAGGCATTCAGACTTCATGATTAATCGACATTAATCATGTCAGTTTGAGGATTTGTTCTCCTTCTGTCCCACCCATAAGCAACCTCTCCAACCCCAGGGACATGAAAGAGAGGAATAGGTGAGGGGAATATGGAGCAGCAGAGAGAGTTCTGGTGTCCATTCTTCAGCTTCCCATCCTTCTGCAATCCCGTTCTGCCATGCATTGTGACTCCAGGTTTCCCCTTGGCCTGCTGGGTTTGTGGGGTACTGGATATTCTCTGTGTCCCAGAGTAAGGCCCCAGGTGCCTGATGAGATGCACTTTGAGAGAGTCTCAAGAGTGCCCTAAACTCCTTGTCTAGAGGTGTGCAGCCATGACCAGACACTCCACCAGCACCAGAAGGTGTCGCTCTCAATGTGATACATGGTTACTCTCCCCATAGACTCTGATCTGTAAAGAGTATGGGAAGTCCTTTATACTCCAAGTCTGGGGATTCAGCTATGAAGTCATCCACCTCTTGTGCAGGGCAGGATGGTCTCAGATCTCTGTCCCCTGCTGAGAGCATGGCTTGTCTCACTATTTGGTGGGAGGTGCAGTTCTGTGGTCAAGGGTGATGCTCAGGAGCCTGTGACTTGTACAGAATCAACTGTGAATACTTTCACACATGGGCCATGGATAAGCCCGCACTTTGTGCCTATGAAACCCACCATCTCTTATAAGAGCACATACAACTTGGTTAAGGAGATATCTGAGCCTGAACCCTAGCTTTGCCATTCCTAACTCTGTGCCTTGCACATGACCCAATGCTCTGAGCCTCAATTTACTTCTCTGTACTTGGGAATAGTAACTGTACCAACTCCCAGTGAGGTCATGACACATTCAGAAATGACTTTGTGCGGCTCCTGCACAGAGTTCAGGGAAGGCTGAGAGGTGTGTGTTCATCACCGCCATAATTCCCTAATGTGACTCTGGCTTTCCCAAATCCATGAGTCATAAGAGCCTCTGCTCCCCCATAGTGGAGCCTGGGCCCTAAGCCCCAGTACCCTTACCCAATATATTCACATCTACTTCTTTGTGGACCCTTTGTCCAAGCAGACTTCTCACTGCTCAAGGGCCTTCAGGAACTAGGGTTGGGAGGTGCTAGCTCTATTACCCTGCACTTACCTCCCTGTGGGGTTCCATTATGACTGGGGCCTTCAAGTGATGATGAAGACATGATACTGACCAGCACCACAGGGAGCAGGAGGTAGTCTTGCATGTACCTAGCAGGTGAGGACACTTCACTTGTCAGCTAAGTGCCCTCATCCTCAGCTCAGTCCCTTGGCCTGGGCTTAAAGCTTTCCTGAAGTGGACTTACCATTTCTTGGTACTTTGGGGTTCAATGCTGGCTTGAATAGGAAGGACTGTAATGGATGCTGGGAGCCCTGGAGGGGCAGGTTTGGGACATCAGCTTTGTGGATGGCAGAAGCCAGAGAGATACTTGAAGAGAAAAGCACAACTTTTGGGTCAGTTTTGGAAGAAGGTCCAGGGAGAGGAGCAAGGGACTGGTAGTTGGTCTACATAGTGGCTTATGTGAGATGGCTGCTCTGTGAGGGTTGCAGCTGCCCTCATGGATGATGATGCTGTTGCCCTGTGTGATAATGAGGTCACAAATATGGGCTGAGTCAGTTGTTGCCATGACAACTATAACCTGATTGGGCCTTTTGGGTTTCTGAGACCCCAGGAGGAGTCCACCTAACTGTGGCTCCCAGGCATCTGTATGAAATTGTCATTTGGCCTGCGATGGAGAGTCTCCTACCTATACAATATTTGTCATTCTATATCTGGCTTATTTCATTTAACATGATGTCTTCAAGGAACAACCATGTTGTTGTATGTATCAGGTCTTCACTTCTTTTTATAACTGAATAATATGCCATGTGTGTTCATTCCACATTTTATTAATCTATTCATCTGTTGATGGACACTTAGGTTGCCCTCTTCTTTTGGCAATTGTGAATAATGCCACTATGAACATCAGTGTGCAAATATCCATTCGAGTCCCTGCTTTCAATTCTTTTATGTATATATCTAGTAGTGGAATTGCTGAGTTATAATTTAATTCTATATCTAACTGTCATCTCCTGTGCATGCACCATTTTATATTTCCTCATACAATGAATGAATATTCTTAATACTCTGCATCCTCTTGAACACTTTTAATTGTCCATTTTTTTAATACCAGCCATTCTAATGAGTATAAAATGGTATTTCATTGTGGTGTTCATTTGTATTTCCCTCCTGGCTATTGATGTTGAGGATAGTCTCATGTGCTTTTGGCAATTTGTCTACCTTCCTTACAGGAAAGTCTATTGAAGTGCATTGTTCATTTTTTTATTGGATTGTTCCTCTTTTTGTTGATGAGTTGCAGGAGTTCTTTGTATGTTCTGATAATAAACTTGCATCAGATATATTGTTTCCAAACATTTCCTCCCATTGTGTAGGTTGTCATTTTACCTTCATGATAAAGTCCTTTGATACAGGAACATTTTTAAATTTCATGAGGTCCAAGCTATATACTTTTCTTTCGTTGCTTGTGCTTTGAGTAAAAATTCTAAGAAATCATTGCTAGCACTAGGTACTAAAGATGCTTCCCTGTGTTTTCTGATAGGAGTTTTATGGCTCTGGTTCTTATATTTCAATCTTTGTTCCATTATGAGTTGATTTTTGTATATGGTGTGAAGTAAGGGTCTACTTATTTTCTCTAATTTTTTTAGAGTTCTTTCTTTGTAGTTTTATTTAGATAGATTTATACACCATGCAGTCTATCCAAATTATACAAACAATGGCTCACAAAATTATCACATAATTGTGCCTTGACGACCAAATCAATTTAGAACATTTGCATTACTCGAACAACAACAAAATCCCAACCCCCTTATCACCGCCTATTACTTGCCCTTGGTGTGGCAAATAATGCTATTATATAGCATTGGTGTGGTATTTGTTACTATTGATCAAAGAATATTAAATTATTCTTGCTAACTATAGTCCATAGTTTGTAATAGGAGAATTTTCCTGTATACCACTATATTATTTGCTCTTTGTAGTAGCTACATACATTTGTTCTAGTTCATGAATGGATATTTTACTAGTAGTAGCAGTATTTCTGGATCAGATGGCAGCTCTACACTTAGCTTCCTGAGGAACCGCCAGACAAATTCCACAGTGGCTGCACCATTGTACATTCCCACCAGCAGTGAATAAGTGTTCCTATTTCCTCATACCCTATCCAACACTTATAATTTTCTGTTGTTTAATAGTGGCTTTGTGAGTAGATATGAAACAATATTGTCTGGGTTTTAGTGCATTTCCCTAATATTTACTGAAGGTGAGCGTTTTTTCATGTGCTTTTTAGCCATTTGCATTTCCTCATTGCAAAAATGTTTATTCATGTCTTTCACTCATTTCTAATTGAGTTGCTTGTCTTTTTTATTGTTGAGTTGTCAGATTTCTTTACATATTCTGGAAACCAAACCCTTATCAGATAAGTATTTTCCAAGTGTTTTCTCCTCTTGAGTAGGTTGTTTATTCACTTTGTTGACAAAGTCCTTTGAATCACAAATATATTCAATTTTAAGGAGTTCCCATTTACCTATTCTTCTTTTATGGCTTGTGCTTTTGAGGTGAGGTCTAAGAAGCCACCTACTACCACCAGATCTTTTATATATTTTCCTACATTTTCTTCTAGAAGTTTTATGTTGCTAGCGTCACATCTTTGACCGATTTTGAGTTAATTTTTGGATAACGTGTAAGATAGTGTTCTCTTCATTCTTATACATATGGATATCTAATTGTCCCAACACAATTGAAGAGACTTGGACTTGACTGCCTTGTCAGGAATCAGTTGATCATGGATGTGAGGGACTATTTCTGAACTCCCAGTTTGATTCCATTGATCAATATATCTATGTATATGTCAGTGCCATGGTGGTTCAACCACTGTAGTTCTGTACTATGTTTTAAAGTCAGAAACTGTGAGACCTCCCACTTCATTTTTCTTTCTCAAGTTGTTTTGGCTATTCATGGCCTCTTGCACTTTCAAATAAATTTGACCATTTCCACTTCCTCAAAGTAGGATATTGGAATTTTTGAATGGGATTGCATTGAATATGTAAATAAATTTGAGTAGAAAAGTCATCTTAATTATAGTTCATCTTCCAATCCTAGAACACAGAAGGCCCTTCCATTTACTTAGGGCTTCTTTGATTTCTTTTAGTGATGTCTTGTGGATTTACATTTTTTCCACACTTTTTTATTGTGAAATATAACATACATACATACACAAAAAAGCAATAATTTTCAAAATACACTCCAACAAGCAGTCACAGAACAGATGTCAGCATAAGTCAGATTTCTACACTTCCAGGCCCCCCATCCCCTTCCAGTTACTCCAAAACACCTGAAGCCAAAAGAAAGATCTCTACAGGGTTCAGCAGTCACATCTGTCTGCCAAATTCTATCCTCCCTGTCACAACTCCCCCACCTCCCCCAATATACAGGTGTCCCACAGCCATGACCACTCTAATACCCCCATGCCGAAAGGGGCACCAATAAGATAGAATAAAGAGATGGAACTAGCCAACGCTCCTGGAGAAGTTAGCTGCTATGGGCTCCAAGACCCATTTGGCCCAGGAACCCTCCCGGGGCCACAGGTCTCAAGAAAACAAACTCAGTACATGAAATGTCCATAGAGTTCCAGCTAGAGCCCTAGGCATTCCCCAGGGTCAACAGGAACAATGCTAGTTTAGGCATAGCAACCAGCAATACCAAGCTGAAGCCCAAATTCTGTAGATTTACATTTGCAAGTCTTTTAGATCATTGTTATTTTTTTCCCTAAACATTTGATTCTTTTAGTTGCTAACGTAAATGGACTTTTCTTCTTGATTTCCTCCTCAGATGCTCATTACCAGTGCATAGAAACAGTCTTGAGTTTTGCAAGTTAATCTTATATTCTGCCACTTTGCTGAACTCCTTTAATAGCTCTAGTAGCTTTGTTGTAAATCTTTAAGGACTTCCTATATATTTGATTATACTAAATTTTATTTTTTCCTTTCCAATTTATAGGCCTTTCATTTCATTAGCTTGCCTACCTGCTCTAGCTGGAAATTCTAGCAAAATGGTGAATAACAGTAGTGACAGTGAACATCCTTGACTTGTTCCAGCTTTAGAGGGAAAGCTTTCCATCTTCTACCACTGAAGATGATATTATCTGTGAGTTTTTCATATATGGCCTTTATCATGTTGAGGGAATTCCTTCTTTCACTGTTTTTCAAAGAATTTTTATCATAAAATGCTGAATTTTGTCAGATGTCTTTTCTGTGTCAATCAAGATGATCCTGTGGTTGTTCCCCTTTGATTTTTTTAATATGACATGTTACATTAATTGATTTTCTTGTCTTGAACCCTCCTTACATACCTGAGAAGAAAACCCCTTGATCATCATGTATAATTCTCTTAATGTGCTGTTGGATTCAACCTGCAAGTAATTTTCAAGAGGTTTTGCTTCTATATTTGTTAGAGAGATTGGTCTATAATTTTCTTTTCTTGTAGCACCTTTATCAGGCTTTGGTATTCAGCTGATATTGGCTTTATAGATTGATTTATGTTGTGTTCTCTCCTTTTCAATTTTTTGGAAGAGTTTGAGCAGAATTCATATTAACTCTTCTTAGAATGATTAGAAGAATAAACCTGAAGCAATCTGATCCTGGGCTTTTTTTGTTGGGACATTTTTTATACCAATACAACCTCTTGTAATTGATCTGTTGAGGGCTTCTATTTCTCCTAGAGTTAGTTTAGTTATTTTTGTGTTTCTAGAAATTTGTCCATTTCATCTTAGTTGTCTAATTTGTTGACATACTGCTGTTTCTAGTATCCTCTTTTGATCTTTTTCATTTCTGTGGTGTCAGTATTAAGAGTCCCCTTCTCATTTCTCATATTACACCTTCTCTTTTTTTCTTTGTCAGTCTAGATAATAGTTTGACAATGTTCTTGATTTTCTCAATGAACCAACCTTGATTTGGTTAATTCTCCCTAGTGTTTACTATTTTTCATTTCATTTATTTCTGCTCTAGTATTTTTTGTTGCTTTCCTTCTGCTTGCTTTGGGGTTATTTTGCATTCTTTTTCTAGTTCCTCCAGGTGTGCATGTAGGTCATTGATTTCAGTTCTTTCTTCTTTTTAAATGCAGGTATTTAGAGCCATGAATTTCCCTCTCAGCACTTAGTGCACTGTATTGTATGGTCATTGGCATTTGTTTTGAGGTACTTACTGATTTTCCTTGCAATTTCTTCTTTGACTCACATATTTTTTATGCAAGTGTTGTTCAACTTCCATATATTTGTGGATTTTCCAGCTTTCTACCTGTTATTGATTTACAGCTTCATTCCATTATGGTCACAGGAAGTTCTTTGTATGCTTTCAATATTTGTAAATTTATTGAAGCATTTTTATGACACAACATGTGGTCTATTCTGGAGAGTGATGCATGAGAACATGATAAGAATGTATGTCTGGCTATACAATGTTCTGTATATGTCTACTAGGTCTACTTCATTTATAATATTATTCAAGTTTTCTGTTTTTGTATTATCTTCTGTGTAGATAATGATGAGATGGTGGATTGAAATCTCAAGCTATTATTTTAGAGACATCAATTTATCCCTTCAGCTTTGCCAGTGTATGCGTCATATATTTTGGGGCACTATGGTTAAGTTTATAAATATTTAAGATCGTTATTTCTTCTTACTGGGTTGCCTCTTTTATTCAAAGATAGTGTCCTTGTCCTTCTTTGTCTCTTGTAATGATTTTGCATTTAAAATGTATTTTATCCAATATTAGTATAGCTACCCCAGCTCATCTTTGGTTACTGTCTGCATGGAATAAATTTTTCCAACCTTTCACTTTTAACTAATTTTCTTGAGTCTAAGCTGAGTTGCTTGTAGACAGCATTTTGTTGGATCATAATTTTCAATCCATTCTGCCAAGCTGTGTCTTTTGATTTAGGATTTTTTTCCTCCTCCGATTTTTTTTTTGGTTAATTTTTTTTTTATTTAAGAAAACAAATTATACACTTAGAACTACCAACAATGGATATCTTAGTTAGCTTAACCATCGGCATATTTAAATAAAGTATCCATATAATCGTTTGTAAAGCCTGTATTTGTACAATAAGTTTCATAAACCAATTTAAAATTAAGGCAACAAGGAAAAAAATCTATA